>HF955099.1:82203-95783 GCA_000582765.1 Phytomonas sp. EM1 | reverse complement strand
CTCGATGGTGACGAGCACCCAGCTGCAGTCGAGCGCGGCGAAGAGCATCGCCGCCCACGCGATCTCCGGCGCGGCAGGGGGTGCGCCTCTTCACACGAATCCACCCGTCTACGGCCAGCGGGCGGCAATGGAGGCCCCTGCCTTCTCCGGCGGGCAGCTGCTGCTGCTTTATCAACGGATCGCGGCCTGTGGTGGGCGGGTGCCGCCAATGGTGGTGCTCGACGTCTGCTCCGCCCTCGACTGCGACGGTGCGGAGTCGGCGGATTCGGGCGTCGGCGGGTCGCTGCGGGCGACCTCAGCGGAGCAGCAGCCCATTAACGAGGGCGCCGTGGCAACAAGTGGATGGGGGGCAACCGCAAATTCCACCGCGACTTCGATTCTCCCGCTATTTTGCATGCGGAAGTGCCTTCAGCGGTTTATGCGAAATGTGAGCCACGCGGCGCGCCAGCTCAATGTCGGCTACGTATCGGCCACGTATGAGGATCACTATTGGGCACCTAGCTCTGGGGATTCTTCCCGCATTTCGACGCCTTATGGGTCTAACAAAGGGGAAGGGGTCGTTGGTTTCACGAAGTCACAGACGAGGAGACCACTCCTAGAGCAACCGCTCGAGCTTCTCCTCTCTCGAATATGGGCGAGAGAGCTTCAAGCGCTCCAAGCCGAGCGCACGCACTGAAACTCCAATAATCGGCTTATGGCGTACAAAAACAGGATTAGCAACGAAAAATATGTATAAGTGAAATAAGTGAGTAAAACGCACTGTGGAGTGTTTACCTTTCAGGAGTCTAAGTTTAACAAAAATACAATATCATTACTTTTTGTTTGTTTAGGTCACCATTCTAATGTTTGATGCTGTATGATTAAATGTATTTTGTGCTTCGTATCATCATGTGTGTTTCGCATTTTAATACTGAATATTGCAATGATAGTGATTGCATTATTTTATGATTTCATTCGTTGACATTTGAATGGATGAGTGTCTTTTCATTGGTTTTGTTTTTCTTCTTTTTTACCTCCCCCTCTCCACCCCTGGTGAATAAATACGTGAGTTTTGTCTCAGAAATAAGTTGATTTGACTTCAGCATTATATGCTGCCTTTATTTTACCCTTACTTGAAATTGAGCGTGGAGTTATCTGGAAAAAAATTGTATATTCTACAAATTATGTCTTGTTTTCTAATAAATAGATCTTTTTTCTTCGTTATTGATGGTTTTCTTTTGTTATGGTTATTTGAAGTGTTTGATACAAAGTTGCAGAGATATGAAAAGCCAATCGTGTATTTATATGAAAAAAATCGAAAATATATTCGCTTGAAAAGCATAAAGAGTGGGTGAATTCTCTTTATAAAGAACGAAATTTACTGCGAAACATTCATAAAAATTTCCGTATCCTTTACAGATTCGCTACTGCATAGCTGATATTTTTATTTACTAACACAAATTTCCAGTGTTGCTTGTTATTACAGTATGGAATAGTTCATTCATGAGGACTGTAATTTCAATCCTCATTTTCCTCACCTCTATCCTTCTCCCTTGAGGTACGCATGCCATATTGGTGCAATGCATAACTGCTGAAATATATTGATTGCAAAAAAAAGTTAGGGGTTATTTTCTTCATATTTTGTTTTGGTTTATGGTGTTGCTTTTAGAAAGCCATATTGCACATTTCGTAGTTGATAATACGTATTCCCAGTATCCTTAAATGGGGTTCTCAAAACCGTAACTCGGTTTATACTATCATTCGTATCGCAATATAAAAAGTTGAATAAAGAATTTTTGCGCAATTAACTTACATCCCCCCTCTCTGCATTAGCTGTATTATTGTTGTTTATAAATATATGTGTCTGCTCGTCATGTCTCTTTATCTCATGACATGTAAAGCTTGGCTCACAAAATAAAAAAGCGCAGCAAAAAGCAATAAAAGGTCATAGAGAAAGAATAAGAAGTTCATCCTCATTTGGTAATGGGAGAGCATCATTTTTTATTTCTTTTATCACCTCGCTTGGTTTCATTTTTCCTTTAGAAGGTATCTCTATCTAATGGGAATGTGTACAAATATAGATATAGTGATGTATTTGTTTCCCTGTGTAATCCGCACACGGGAAAGTCTAAGTTCTTACTTTTCCTTCTCCTCAGTTACAATATGTCTTTTGGTTTTTGTCTGTTGTGATTGTTACGTTTATTTTTCTACTTCAGTTTTATCTCCTATGCATGGTGTATTTGCTTTCAGACGAATAAATGGTTCTCGATGCCATTTTAATATATATACATATATATATACGCTCTATCTAAGCATATATACATATCTTTTTTTTCCATTTTGGATGCATCATAGTTTCTTAAACTGCTTATACCCTTTACCATTGGTAAAGGGGTGAAACTATTTCGGTTTTTTGGTCGAAATCTGCGTGTGGATTCGACACACAAACAACTCATGACTTTTCGGTTTTTCATTACAATTCGGATTTTGTCCTAGACCTTCCTTGTTCTGAGGGGAGGGGGGAAAGACATCCTTTCTTCTTATATGTGTTCTTTGCTTACCAGTTGCTGCTTATAGCTCATTTTTTTTGTTGTTGTATTAATAAAATACCCCCACATTTTATCTTTATCACTCCGTATGTGGGTTTTTTAGACTTAAATTTTCTTGTTACATGGTATTTCCTTTTTCTTCAGTTGACTCCCAGGTCCAATTCTTCCACTTGGTCTACCCGTCAATAGTACTGAGAACTGGTGATAATAATCAAAGAACTATGATTGACCAAACTACAACCCTGTTATTTGGAAAAGTCTAATGTCTGATCGGATTGGCAATGAGCGTATTTTTTGGGCGAGGGATGAATTATTTCTACCTTTCAGTCGCTTATTGGCTGCATCTTCATCCCAATAATAGTTTTAAAAAATGGTATTAGCGTGGATACATTTAATAAGAAGCTAAAATTCAGGATTTCGACACATTTACGTAATAAACGATTCTAATAACCATAATGAATGCAGGTTTTCTTCGTGAGTCCGCACCGTTGCACGATTTGGTCCGTCGGTATGCTTCTCCGATACGCAAGACGACGTCTCCGGCCTATCGAAAAGGGTGGAATGCCTTCATACTAAACCCCCATCCGCTTACGCTGCGCTGTGTATCCTCATGGTCTTTCCCGTCATTTTCATCACCCCACCCCACCGCGCGGCGTTCCCAGGCATCGTTTAAATTAGGCAATTCCCCCCACACCACCGCGGAAGAGGAGGAGCAGGATAAAATCCTCGAGGAGGAGGAATTCAGCGCGATGCAGGAGCGCGCGGAGGAGGAGGATCGCTACCTCCCCTTCGCTCACCGTCTCGCAGGGAAGGCGGATGCGCTCGACATGGAGCTGCGGCGTCTTCGCTGGGAGCTCCTCGAACGGCAGCAGCTGCTGGTGGATACGGAAGGGGGAACGTTCTTTTGCCGCCCGGCGAACCCGCGGCGGGTGTTGGTTCGCGTTTTTTCCAACCAACGCGCCTCTTTGCAAAACGATTCCATCACCTCAAAATCGAGAAACAGCTCCCTGCAGGGGTTGAAAAATCATGACGAGGAGATGACGCTCACGGCGAAGGATCTCCAGCCGTACTCGGGGTGGTGTGGATCCCCTTCTGTCGTGGTGCGGTTCGTTGCGTTTCTCGCGCGTCGTCTGCTGGGGTTGCTTTCGACCCAACAACCTCCCCACCGCGATGGGGAAGACGCCTCTACGAAAGAAATCGCAACGCTCACGCAGGATCTCGATTACATCCGCCGCGTGCGATCCTACCACGCACTGAACTTCTACAGTCGGATGAACCTCACCCCGAAGCGGCATCTCGGGCATGCCGTGTATATCGTATTGTGGAATTTGTGGATTGGGGTTCAAAACGGCCTCGGTTGCCTTATTTTCTATACCATGCGAGAAATCAAAGAAACTGGGTGGATCCGTGGTCTTTTGAGGGGTCCGTTAAAGGGAGGATGGGCGGGGTTGAAGTTTATGGCCTACGGCTGGGGGGTTTCCCCGTTTATTCACCTCCCTTGTGGGCTTTTTAATAGCCTCTACGGACCGATGAACTTCTTTACTGGGAACTACTTCTTCGACGCCCTCAGCGGGCGATGGATGCGGTGTAACATGGTGGATTCCCAGCTCCACCGGCATTTATTGCAGCGCGAGAAGCGGCTGATTCGCGCGATCGGCCGTCTGGAATTCAAGAGAAAGCGCATGCGCGGCGAGGAAAAATGGGCGAGGCGGCTCGCCGCGATGGGCTTCTCCTTGGATAAGTTTGGTCAAAAATTTATGTCGAAGCATGGGCGAAATGCGAACGGCAAGGCATCCCCCACAGCGCGTGGAAGGGAAAGCGAATCCAACCTTTACGAGGTCCTCGGGGTAAAGCGCACCGCCACGCAGCAGCAAATCAAGGCGCAGTATAAAAAACTCGCGATGCTCTTCCACCCGGATGTCATCCCGCAAAGCAACGGCTCCGCCTCCGAGCGCGAGCGGCAGGAAGCGCAGTCGCGGTTTGAAGCCATTTCGAACGCCTACGGCGTTTTATCGAACCTGGAAAAGCGTCGCGCGTACGACATCGGCGGGGCGCGCGCGATTGAGATGCAGGAAAGTCGTCACGGCCGATTTCTCGCGCGCACGCCGGAGGCGATGGTGCAGAGCATTTTTGGCGGCGAGGCGTTTCGTCGGACGCTGCTCGGGGAGCTGCTGCGCTCGCACTGGGCGCTGCGCACAGAGGCGCAGGTGAGCGTCTCCCTGCATCAATTTGAGGAGCTCCTGTGCATTCGGGTTCGCCAAATCGCGCTCGAGCTCGCGGCGATCGCCGACGTCCACGCGAAAGGCGATGGGAAAGGAACCGGAAAGGGGACGAACCCCCCCTTTGAACGACCCCGAGGGGGGGGGGCGAGTAAGGGAAATCGCTCCAAGAGCCCCTCCCCCTTCCCCTCTTCTTCTCCTTCTTCTTCTTCCTCGAATGCGAATGAAACCACCTCAACCCACGACGCGCGCCTGGAGCTTCACCCGGGGAGCAACGCGGCGAACGACTTTTCGCGCGATTTCGACGAACGCTGCGAGCGTTTTGTGGCGCGCCTCGCCGAGGCCTGTTTCGGCCGCGAGCTCCTCTACGAGGTGGGCGAGGCGTACGTCGTCGGGGCGCAGCGCTTCCTCCGACTCCGCCCGTTTTACGCGCCGAAAAAGCTGCTCAACCGGAAGATCTTCTCCGGCGTCAGCCGCATCGTGGAGGCGATTTTGGAAAAAAAGAACCCCCTCGGCGAGGAGGCCCTCGCGCGGCGGATTTTGGTGGAGTATTTCAACATGGAGTACGATAACGTCGTCGCGGACGCCCACGTCGTGCTGCGTTATGCGGTTCAGATGGTTTTGCAGGACGCCACGCAGAGCGCGGAGGTCCGTCGGCGGCGCTGCTACGCGGTGTGGTGGTTGGGAAAGAAGATGATGAAAAAGGGCTCGCCGTGGGATGCCGTGAAGCGCGATGACGGCGATCTCATCGCGTACGTGCAGCAGGCCGCCAACGCCTCCGCCACCACCAGCAAACCACCAGAATTTTAGCCGATAAAAGGGTGTGATAAATAGGATGGAAAGAGGTTGCAAGAGAACGGAAAGGAAAGGGGTCAACTTTGGTTGGTTGAGAAAAAACCTCTATCGAAAGCCAAAAGAGAAATTGCTTCGCTTGGACGATGACAAAAACTACGATGTGGCTTTAAGTCGAAACAAGCTTTCTAAATGTAACACGCGGATATGTTATTTTTGTATGCAAGGATCCACACGGGAACGGAAATTCCTTTTGCGCTTCTAATTTTATATCCATTTATCGTCCTCCCTTTTGTTTCTCTCTTATAAGATAACTACTTTTAGTTTTTGTGTATGTGTTTTAGTGCGTGTGTGTTTGAGGCGCCTGTATTTTATAACCGTTAAAAGTTTATTGCTCCGCACTCACATGATTTTGACGGTGTTTTTTTCGCAATCGAGGGGTGTGCATCTATTTCTTCGCGAACCAAGGTTATATTGACTTTTTTTTCTTTTCGATTCAGATTTGGGTCGAAAATAGTTAAAATCACCGACTAAAGAGACACCAAAAAAAAGTAATCCATACATATTGTCTGTCACTTGACTAAAGAAAAAAAATGAAACCTTCACGAAACGTTAGTAGTGATTGGGAAGAGTTATTTGAAAAGCACGACTCGCCCACGTCGCCATGGCGGGCCTCAAGGCTTCCCTGCGCCCAACCCTCGAACCCTTTCATAACGAACCATGGAAACGAAGGAATCGATCACGAGCTTGATGATTCGATCAAAGGTCTTTCGTCGAACTCCGTAGGATCGTCACCGGTGCTGAAGGCGCTGAAGCCACTTTGCATATGCGTCAACCAAACCTACACCCGCGTCGGGGTCGGGCATGAGAGCGGCTTTCTCGTCTTTAAAGTGAAACAAGACATCGCGGAGAGCCATGAGGATGTGGGGGATGAAAAAGGAACGGAAAGGAGGGATCCGAACGAACGGCGACGGCAACCGACGCCGCCGTCGGCGAAGCCGCCCGCTCGGACGCTCAGCCACCTCGTCGTCGATCCCACCTACAACACGGACTTGCAGACCTTCGCGGCGATTCGACGTCGCGCGCGGACGCACGTCGGGGGCGTCGGGGCCGCCGGGAAACCCCGACCCGAACCCGACCCCTCGCGCGCCTCGGGGTCCCCCTCCGGGGTTTCCCGATCCCCGCCCTCGGCGAACGCCGCGCGGATCCCGGCGGAGACGACGAGCCCTCCCGCGCGGGAGGGCCCCTCGCCGTTGAATCTTTTCCTCTCCCTCGTGCATTTCCCCCCTTCCACGGCCGGGGGGGAAGAGGGGGGGGGGAGCCCCACCAAAGGCACCTCCTTCGGCCTCTCCGACGTCGCGAAGACGACGAGCGAAGGGGCCGTCAGCGTCGCCGCGGGGTCGTTCCTCGCGCCGTCGTGTTTGCCGCATCGCGAGGCCGACCTCGCCGGCGACCCCCCGCCTGCGGAGCCCCCGGTTTCGCTTCTCTGGAATGACGACGACGACGAGGAGGAGGAAGGGGAAGGGGAAAGGGAAAGGAAAGGAGAAGGGGAAGGCGAAGGAGGGGGGGGCGAACAAAAAGGGGGCCGCCTCGCGTTTGGCCCCTCTCGACGCGCGGTGGGGTTCGCCGGCGGCGGGGTCGCGTTGATGGCGTTGCTTTACGAACAGCCGCGGGTGGCGGTGGTAGGGGGGGGGGGCCGCGCCGCTCGGGGATCCCCGCGTGATTTTCCTCCTCGCCGGCGGGGTGATTTTCAACGCCGTGTGGGAACCCCACCCGGTGCGGCGGCTGTTGTTGGATGCCCGCGTGTTGATCAGCCTCACCACGCGCGAGGTGCGGTTTTATTCGAATCCGATGGAACCGCAATGGACGGCTTGTCAGTGCGTGATTCCGTTATTTCGCGTTTCCCCGGCCGTCGGCGGGGGGAATGGGCCGCCAAACCCCAACGACACCGCCGACGAGGACGCGGAAGAGGCGCGCCCAACGAGGGGTTCGAAGGAAATCGATGAAATCGCGCCCGGCCGCATCCCGTGCGCGATCGACTACGCGCGAAATCTCCTCGTAACCGGCGGGCAAGAAGGGGGGAAAGGGTTTTTTCTCCTCCATTTCGCCACTTCCCCTCAACTTGAGGCCCCCGAAACGCGGCGGGGCGGGATCGTTCTCGACGTCTCGAGCGATCTCCCCGGAGGGGGGGGGGGGGTTCGCGGCGCGATGCCGACGGCGATTCGCGTGAAACGCGTCGCCGCGTCGCCGCCCGCCGCGCATCGAAATCCGCTCGATCAACTCGCCCTCTTCGTCGGGCGCGCCCCTCACGGCTCCGCCGCGGGCGGGATCGCCTCCCTCCCCCCCTCCGCCTTAGCCTTGTCGTTAGCCGCCGCCGGGGAAGGGGTGTGGGTGGCGGCGTCCAGCATTTGCGCGACCCGCATCACGCTTTGGGCGCTCACCCCGATCCCCGGCAACGGGTTGTCCCCCTCCCCGTGGTCGAATCTCACGGAAGGAGGGGACGGGGCCTTCAGCTTCACGGCGATTCGCGTTTTTCGCGTGGGGTTTCGTATGGCGATGCCGCCGTTTGCGAGGTGGGGAGGAGGGGGGCGACAGACGCGACCGCACGAGGGAGGGGCAAGGATGTTTTCCACCACCCCCACCTTCAACCCGCGTGGGGGGGGAAAGGAAGCCGAAAGAGGGGGCGACGATCGCGCACACGACGCCGCCCCACGCGGGGATGCCCGCCAGATTCACCACCTGCAATTTCTCCATCAAGGACGATTTCTTTTCTGCGTGTGGAACGGCTCGATGCTGGTGTTTTCGACCACCAAAGAGGACCCGTCGGAAAAGGTCCCGGGCGCGGATCCCCCGCAGGCGGCGGTGAATCACCGCTCGATTTTCACCAACGCCGTCAAACGCGTCGTGCCCGGCGGGCTTCGCTTTTTCCACGACTACACCCGACAGGAATGGTTTTCCTGCCGCGAGCCGCTGCCGCTTCGGGATCCGGTGTTTTACCCTCAATGGCTTTGGATGTATAAACAAGATATTCTCGCCGGTGGCGACACCAAACGACATCCCGCGCGAGGCGGCCCCCAACGCCTGGTGGAGGGTGGGAAACGCGTGGGCGACGCCACCTCTGGTGCCGATCGAGAGGAGCGGAAGGGCAGCTCCTACGCGTATCTCGCGTCCTCCTCAAGACTGGAGAAGTGGGTATCGCAGCTCACGCACGCGACGGGAGGGTATGGCGCGAAAACGCACCCGATGAGAAATCCCGAACGGAGCGAACCTCTCGACTGGGTTTCTGACGCCCTCTATATTAGAATGACATCCCAGGGATCCCCGTGCAACGAATCGGGTAAAATGGGTAGCGAAAAGAGCAGAAAGGGCATTTCGACGCCCCCAACAAACGCGGTACCATCCGGAAGTCCTCCCTATGATTCCTCTTTCACGCATATTGAGCCGTGCATCTTTGTCTGGGAGCATGATCTCTCACGCGCAACCGCCCATTCCCACCAATACGGACCCGCAAACGCGCCGTTATCCATGCAAAGTCATTCCCAATCAACATCGCCCTCCCTTGGGAGTATGCACTTTGTAAAGAACCAACCCAACCCCAGTAACACGGCAATTATTTCACGGAAAGTGGTCTTGGATTGCGTTACGTGCGATGGGGCCTTTCTGAACATTCGTTTATACACGAGGGAGGGGACCTTGCAGTGCTCCCCGGCACTGCCCTGCACGCTGGAGTAGTTCACGTGCGATTTTAATCAGGAGCTCGGCTGGTGACCTCACAAGTTGAGCACCAACTCTAAAGAGCTCGGCATGGATAAGAATATATACTCATATGTATCAAGGCAAGAAAGTCAAATACTATGAAAAAAAACCGCATGGGCTTATTTTGCCTTTGAATCTAGTACCTAGATCGGGAACTCCATTTTTTCCTTTATATGCTGTACCTTCTTTTCGTAGGACGTGTTTACATACTTTTTTTGCTTGATTTTAAGGTTTTTACAGATTATGCTTTTTTTGTATATGCGCATATGTTTGCATCTGTTGGTGAAGTCTTTTCCCGTAAAAGGAAAACCGACGGATGCATTTGTATAGATGCATAAACGCTTTTTTTTTCGCGTACCTACTGCTGCATTTTCACTCATTGGGGGGGGAAACTTTCACAACATTGGTAATGCTTAGAGAATTCTGGCCTGATTGGCTAGCTACACCCCCTCTCAACGGCTTACATTTAAGAAAACACGTATGGAGAATAGCAATACTTTATTCAGTTTTCTGTTTCCCGTTTTACCGTTCTGTCTGTGCGGCTGCTTGGTCGACCTACTAAGGAATGCGACTTGCCCTCATCCCCCCTCTCTTTCTGTTTACTTTCATTTGTTGAATTATTATTATTATATATATATATACTCTGTATATGCAATTTAGTATTCTCAAACAGTAAATTCGATACACACACGGGTAGAAACCTGTCCCCTGTGGTACATGCATCTTAAGAATAACAACAAAAAAAACGATAAAGTGAAAAGAGAAAATGACAGAAATATCCGATTCGCATCAGAACTCCCCACCTACGGTGTTGGAGGCCTTCAGGAACACGGCGACGGCGCTACGACAGTGGAGCATCGAGCGCATTCGCGTGGTGGGGCTTAGCAAAGGCTGCGAAAAAGCGTCTAACAAGGATAATCATAATAATAATAATAATCTACAACCCTCTCGCACGGCAGGGGCTCCTGGTAATTCCGACCTCACGGATCCCATTCGCGTGCTCACCGAGTTGGAGTTTATGCAGCAATTCGTCTTTCAATCGCGGCCGTGTGTGATTCTAGACGCGATTCACGACTGGCCTGCGCTGCAGCGGTGGAAGGAGGATCGCTACCTCTTCGACCTCGACCACCACCTCCCGTCAGAGTCGGAGCCGGAGGACGACGACGAGGAAGAGGAAGAAAGAGAAGAAGGCGAAGAAGAAGTGGGCGAATCAAGCGAAACGAAAAAAACGACCGAGAAACCGGCATTGAAGGATCTTCCGGTTGAGGCTCCCTCCTCTCACGCTCTCCCTCGCCCGCATGGGCCGAAAAAAGTCACCGTCGCGCTCACCCCCAACGGCCGCGCGGATGCCGTCTGCGAGGTCCGCTACGACCCCCATGCGGTCCGCCCTCCCCTCCCGGAAACCGACGAAGCTAAAAATGAAAATCACCGCGAAACCAACCACCCAAACGATCCGCTTCGTACGGAGCGACTTTTTATGATCGCCGCGGAGGTGAAGGTGACGTTGCCGGAGTTGCACGCGCTGCTCGCGCGTAGCGTCGACGCGGCGCGACCGCCTCGGTCGGATTTTTTTGATTTCGCCACGCCCTCTCCCCTCCCCATCATCGCCTACGCGCAGCTGCAAAACGACTGTCTAAATCGCGAATACGCGCATCTTCGAAAGGATGTCCGCGAAACCCTTCTCGACTTCGGCGGGCGGGTTTTCGGGCAGCCCGTGGAGGCCGCGAACGTTTGGTTCGGCACCCCGGCGAGTGTTTCGTCGTTGCATCAGGATTGGGTGGAAAACCTCTACGCGGTTGTGCGTGGGGTGAAAGAATTTCTGCTCATTCCACCCTGGGAGGGGCCGTGGATTCCCAAACCGAGGCTGCCCTCCGCGGGGTTTGTCCTGGATGAGGAAAAGAGTGATCCCGCGAAGCTCCAATTCGTCCTCGCGCGTTTTCCGAAAAAAGATGGCACGCAGGTGCCGTGGTACGACTTCGAGATCACCGCGGAGGAGGTAGAAGGGGACGACGGTGGGGCCGTCGTCGCCGCCGCGTTGCGGGAGGCCATTCGTAGAAACAAACCCCCCTCCGATCCCCTCCACCCCGGCCTGCGATCGTCCTCTCCTGCCGAGGTGGGAAATTTGGGAACGAAAGGCAAGGAAGGAGGAGACGAACCAAATGAAGAAAAGGAAGGAGTGTTGAGGCCTCTCGTCGCGCGCGTTTATCCCGGCGAGACGCTCTACCTCCCCGCGCTTTGGCTGCACCGCGTCGGGCAGCGCGCCGGGGCGGAGGATATCGCCGCCCGCGCACGATTGAGAAAACAAAAGGCGAATTCAAACGCTACAATCAATCCAAATGAAACGAGCGATAAACTCGAGGAACCGCCGTTGCCACTGATCGCGGCGGTGAACTACTGGTTTGATATCAGCTATACGAACCCGGCGGTGGTGTTGCTGCGGGAGTTTGGGCTTCTTCTCTAAGATCCTGCGAGCCTGGAAGGGGGAGGGGGGAGATAGTATTAAATAATAGTGCCACAAAAACAAACAAGCATATACCAATGCAAAAGAAAAAAGAAGGTGCTGGCTAGGTAAACGAGATGAATTTATAGAAATGATCCTCTACCAACCCTCCTTTGCGTGTTTGTGTGTGGAGAGAGGAGGAAAGTAGCGAGGTTCGTGTTCCCCCCCCCCCCTCTGAAGCCAATAGATATCAAATTACTGAAAAGTTTTGTTTCATCTAACGTCTTATTCTTGTCCGTTTGAAGACGTTCTAAAATCATTTTCATATCCCTTTATGTTCTCTCTTGTGGTAGTTGCAGGGTTCCCTTTTCCCTAAAATTGGATGCCTCCACGCGTAAGCCTCTTTTTCTCCTTTCTTTCTCTCTTTCTATCGGATCTATAAATCTCTCTCTCTCTCTCTCTCTCTATATATATATATATATATATCTATTAAGCATCCTAGAAAAAAAAAGCATCCATCAACCGTAGAAGTGCGAAACCCCCGGACGATCCCGCCGACGAGCGCTCTCCCTCTCGAATCCTTCGAAATTTTTTCCGATGACGGAGTGCGTCCTGCCCGTTCGCTCGGCCGCGGCGGGGCGTTATGTGATCCTAGCCACCGACTTCCCCTCCGCGCGGGTGTTCGACACCGCCACGTCGACCCTCGCCGCGCTCGTGGAGCTGCCGCGACGGACGCACGCCCTCTCCCTCGTCTCCACCACCCTCTGCTCGGTCGCGATCACCGTCGAGGCGGATTCCCTCGACGGGGTTTCCCCCGCTCGTGGGGACCCCCAGACGCGACCCGCCCCCCCCTATGCGGCGTTGCGTTCGCCCACTTCGAATCCCCCCTCGACTCCCGCCGATGCCGGGCGGGAAACGGTGGAATTGGCGAAGGTCCGCGGGGGGTGTTGGGCGGCGATGGGGTTGAGCGATGGCGGGGTCGTCGTGCACGACGTCGTCGCCGACGAGCCGCTCGCGCACGTCGTGGTCTCCTCGCTGCTTCGTCAGCCGATCGTCGCGCTCGCGTTTGCCGGGCCTTATTTGGTCTGTCTGGATCAAAAGGGCGGGGGGTACGTGTTCGACCTCGCGGAGCTCCGCGGCCGCGCGCAGGAAGGCCGGGAGGCCACCCCCTGCGCGCACTTCCGCGTCGCCCCGGAGGCGACCGCGATGGCGGCGGTTTGGGAGCCCCCCACGGGGGACCCCCCCTGGTCGACCCCATCCCCCCATCGGGAGGCCTCCCAAGACGCGGCAACGACCCCGGCGCGGTCGCACGCGGATCGGTCGACGCTTTCGCATCGCATCCGCGTCCTCGTGGCGGGTCCGACGCTCGCGCTTTACCGCCTGCATCTCGAACCCCTCCCTCGTTCCCTTTCCCTTCCGCTTTCCAGCTCGTCGATGCCGATGGCCGCGCCGGATGCGCGGCGGCCTCGGCGGTTTGAGGTCGAAAAACTCCTCGCCTTCGCCGCGCAGGGGGGGCGGGTGGGATTCGCGTGGTTGGCGCCGCCGTTTCGGTCGTTTTTTCCCCCAAGGGCGGGCTCCGTCGCGTCGTCGGCGATGCCGTTTTCCATCGGGGGGAAAAACGGGAAGGAAACCGGGATGGATCCGACCACCGGGGATCTCCTCGCGATCACCGCGGTCGAAGGGGAGGGGCTGCTCCGCGTGTGGGACCTCCGCGAGGGGCGCTGCCACCGCGCCCTCCTCGCCGGCCGCCCCATCGCCGCCGTCGACGTGGCCGTCCTCGCCAGGGGGGGGTCCGACGCCCGCCCAATCCAACCCGACCCCACCGCTAAACCGGATGAAACCCAT
>HF955099.1:60803-81388 GCA_000582765.1 Phytomonas sp. EM1 | reverse complement strand
CCTCCCCCCACGCGAATCCCGCGCGACGCGTCGTCGGGGTCGCGCTCGCCCCGCTCTCCTGCCGCGCGCTCGCCGTGGAGTGGATTAACACGATCGTGGAATGCCGTGGGGTGGAGATGTTCCTCGCGCAACGGGAGGGTTCGGCAGGGCGGCGAGGAAACCCCGGCGACGGGCCGGCCTCCCATCCCCCCGGGACCCCGGATCCGGCGATCGCGCGGGAGGTGGAATCCCTCCCGAAGGACTTCATCGCGCCGATTCTGCATCAATACCGGCAGATGTGCAGGCAGTACGACAAGCTCGCGATGCTGCACGGGCGGCTTTCCATCTTCGACGCCGTTCGCCCGTCGGAGCGGAATCTTTTCGTGAATCGCGCGCGGAAGATGCTGTCGTCGAACCTGGAGATGACGCCGGCGGGGGCGGATCTGACGGCGTGGCGGGCCGCTCGCGTGAAAACTCCCTCCCTCGCCCCCCCGGACGCCGCGGTCGTTCCCGACGACATCCTCTTCCCCGCGATGTTCACGGAGGTCCACAGCGCGCGCCGGCGGGCGCATTACGTCGTCCGCGTGACGAGCCGCCTCGCGCGGGCGCACCCTCGACGCGACGGCGCGCGCGCGCTCCTCCGCGAGGCCACCGCGCTCGCGCGGAAAACCCTCGACGGCGAGGCCGCCCCCCCCAACGACGACGACCTCGACGCGATGAGTCTGGGCAGCAGCAGCGCAAGCGACGACGCCGATCGCGAGGATCCGGACGATTTCGACGACGACGAGGCCGAGGCGGAAGAGGAAGAGGAAGAATCCGTTTCGGGCGAAATCCGTGAACTGGCGGGGCGGCGGGAGCGGAAGAAAAAACGCGGTGAGCGCGCCACCGCGGCGATGCTGCCGGAGCTGCCGTCCGATGCCGACGCCACCCGTCGCGCGCCGCTCGGCGACGACAGCGATAACAGCGCGGAGTTCACGGAGGGCAGCGATGAGGTGGATTCAGACGCCTCCGAGAGGGCTTACGAAGACGACGACGACGAGGAAGAGGAAGAGGAAGAGGAGGAGGAAGACGAGGAAGACGAGGATGAAATCCCCCCCCACCCTTCCGAATCGTCCTCCGAGGATGAAGGGGATGGCATGGGTGAGCACATGAAAGCGCTCCTGCGGGAGCAGCAAAAATTTGGCGACAAAGAGGACGATCAGAGGGAATCGCGCAAGGGTAAACGGGTTCGAATCGATTAACCCGAACCATTTGATGGGATGCGTTGATAATATACACACTCTTTTTCGTTCTTTATATATATATATAAGCAGAGGGAAGAGAGATGAAAAATGGCTCTGCAATAGAGTAAAAGTGAGATAGATAGGAGGTTTTTAAAAACAAATTTTGAGATTGAATGGGCGGTTGTGCGCGTGTGGAGTGATGCAATAAATAAATAATTAAACTAAACAAACGTCACCTCTACCTCTTAAATGCGCACTCCCTTCATGCTCCAATTGGGTTTGTTGGGTTGGAGGAAGTTCAGCAAGTATTCATTTTCGAAGCCAAGGTGATGTGAGGGGTGAAATAAGTTGAAAATTTTAAAATAAGGAAGTTAATAGGACCGCTTAAATCGTATAACATAGCCTTCCATGATATTCCATTTGGTTAACCGAGAGGACGGTGTCTTAAGCCTTGTAGCTCGTTCATTTTATTATTCTTCTCTTTCCGAAGTTTATTGATGCGTGCATGGAATTAAAATTATTCCCCTTTGTATGGTCCGCTTTGTCTCTATATTTTTTTACTATTATTGAAACGATTATCAACCAACATAATGGAAGATATATTTTCGTCGATAGCTTCTATTATAAAAAAAGATAGTCAAAATCATATCCATTAAAAGAAAAAGCTGAGGCCATCATTCGCTTTTTTTCTCCTTTTTGTTTGGAGTTCATCCCCATCTGACGATTCACTCCGCGTCGCGCCGCTCCTCCGATCGCTTGGCGACTTCACCCCATCATCTCCCCACGCCTCCTCCCCCCTTCCTGTCTAATCCATAATCCCGCCAGTCGACCCTATCACTGGTCTTTTTGCCTATATATTTATCTATACATATCCAGTTATCTATTTATTGACTTATCTATTGATTGATTGAGCTGCAAGGAAAAAAAGAAGACGAACCCAACCCCTCTGATGCTCACACGGACCTCTTTAGTGCGTCCTTGGCGCCTGTTCTTCCCTTCCCGCCGTGGGGGGGATATGCATCGGATGTTGGAGGTTCATTTCTGGGGGCTCACTCATTATCGCATTCTCCCGCGTTTTCTCGGGCTCGATGCGGCGGGAAACGTTCTGTTTTTCCCTGCTTATCGCAAGCGGGGGTTTGGCGGGTGGACGGCCGCCACCCTCGGCGCCCCTGGGGGTTTTTTAAGCGCCGATACAACCTCAGCGAACGTCCTCGAGGATGGCTATCCGATGCACCACAAGGCAAGTCGAAAGCTGCAGGAATTCCTCGCGCAGGAGCGACGACGATGGAAGGAAGCCGAGGACGCCCTGGCGGAAAAATCCACGGATTCTGCCAATCCCACCACCACCAGTAACGCCCTCCCCGACGAGGAACGCGTGGAAATTCGCGGGAATTACGACAGCGAGCAGAAGTTTCGCGATCTGATGACGGTGAAGCTCTCGAACCCTCGTTTCTACAACCGCGTTCTCCGCATCAACCCCTTCGTGACCTTTGCGTACAAGGCGTTTTACTTCTACGCCTGGGCGGTGGTGATCTCGCTGGTGGTGCAGGGGTATTTGATGTTTCGCGCGTGGGTGAACCCCCCGGCGCGGGAAGGGTTGAAAAACCTCGAGGCGCATGTCTTTCACCTCCCGCGGTTAATTTTCGCGGGGTGCGTGAGTGGAATCGCGTGGGTGGTGCGTGGGGCGCAGCCGGTGATCGATCCCGTCGTGGAATTTCTCGCGCGGTGGTTTCCCCGGGTGGATTGGAATGCGGCCTCGGCGGAGCGCCTCGCGACGCGTGCGGAAACCCTCGCGAGCGACGCCCACCCGGGCTCGACGCTGCGGCGCGCGCAGGAGCGCGAACGCGAGCGCCTCGCGGAGCAGCAGCGTCGTGTGTGGTGGACGCGGGTGTTGGTCGTGCTGCTGATGATCTTCTCGGTGTTGTGTGTGTTGTAGAAGGAATAAAAACCCAAAGGAAGAGGAAAAGGGGGAAAATGACGCCACGCACGCATCCAAATGAACTCTGGACGTGTGCAATAGCTTCTCTCTCTCTCTACCCCCCCCCCCCCTCTCCTCCCTTCACCATTGTCCGATCAACTCACAGAAATGGAGGAGCCTGGGCTCTTTCTGGTCGACGAGAAGACTTGCTAACGTAGGTAGAAAATAATTCGGGGATGTACACGCTTATAAAAAATATCTAGTGAATGCACTAGAGAGGTTGGACATCAGAATACAAGGTAAAAAAAGAGCGCCTTATGCGCATGTATGTGTGGCGTTTCACCCATTAGTGTTCCTTTTTTCTTTGGATTCAGGTAAAGCCGATGCGATAAAGGAGTACACTGTTGGAAATCATAAAAAACCCTTATTGATGCTATTCTCCATTATCGTGGGCGTGTTATATAACCTAGTTGCTTCCACAACAGTTGTATGCTTTTATTTTTTTGCTTTATTCTTCGCATACGACAAGTGGTGTTAGTATTTCTTTCGGTTCATCTCTTTTCTTCGTTACCTTACGGGGTTATAGTGAATCATAAAATAGATTTGCACCTGTGTGAAGTTTTTACTTCATTATCAAGAGTTGTAGAGCCTATTGAATCGGAGCCTGTTTACTCGTACATTCGAGCGGCTACGGCTTCACATGGAACACTTTTTTGTAGAGTGGGTGACTGACCGATGGATACATGGGAACATCATGAGATATAATCTTCTGGTGCAATTTTCAAATGTAAATAATCAAGCTCCTATGCGTTATCAAGTCGTTCCTTTCCATCATTACTGTACGTTTTTTTAATATTTGTTTTTCTGATGCTTTTCTTATCAAAATGAATATACACAGAAACAAATTGGAGGGCATGAGGAAATGGGTAAAAGAATGAAATAATATCAAGCGACTAATCGGGTATTACTTGATTCGCATTGTACACATCTACAAGTGGCAATATACTCCATGGATGGTACGATACAAGTTGGTTTACGTCTTTTTTTACTCTCCTTTTTATTGCAAATAAACAACTATTTATATTTATTGCGGTCGCTGTTTATTTGCAATAGGCTAGCTACTTTTTTTCATTGTGTATGGACTATCCATATGCTATCTATAAAATTTTAAAAATGAAAAAGAAAAATAGCGATACAAATAGAAATTTTGAATAAATTGTTTGGCATTTTCTTTTCCATCCTATTTAGAATAAAAGGTGTCGGAGTGGAAATTTTGGATACATTAAAGGCAAGTCACAGTGCTATTTTCACATAAAAAGGAAACGGAAATGTCTCAGAGAAAGTCAATTTGTACGTTATTGTTTCCTATACACATTTTAAGGGCCATATAATCTCGGCTTTCTTTTAGGGGAAGGGGTTGATATGTCAGCGAATATGGTGGATCCATTGTTCAATGATAATAATAATAATAAGTATTCTATATTATATATAGATATACAGATATGTACTGGTTTAAATCTTCCCTACTTTTTGTATTGCAGCTTCGCTGACTAAGGGGTTCACTTAGTATAACCTTTTCTACCTCTTACGACGGATGTCATCACATATACTTCTCTAATATACTCTTATCATCACCACCAACAACGACAAAAAAAAGCTAATACGGAAGGAATTTATCCGAGAAAGGTCATTTGCCCCCTTTTTCCGACCTTGGAAATAGCAAATAGAAACAATCCCGTCAAACCCCTACGCCGTAGAAACCCTCATGCGGCGCTGTTCGGCGGTCCTCCTCGCGTGCAGCGGGGCGCTCCCGCTCTCCTCGAAGTTTTCTCCAAATTATTGCTGCGCTCCCTTCCCACCGACGCCCGCGATGGGAGGGTGGCGGAACCCGCTGCCTTCTCCTACGACGATGCTGGAATCCCCTTCGCCGATGCGGGAGAGTTTTATCGACCCCCCTACGACGATCACGCGGTTTAATCAAAACCACCGCCCGATTTCCCTCCGACGACGAATCGACGGCGCCACGGACGTCGCGATGCGCCCGGTTGAGGGGTTTGGGGCGATTCACGAGGCTGAAATCGCGCGGGAAACAAACCCCCCTCCCCTTCCTCCCCGCAGCTACGGGGAACGCGGTTTGGAGGATCTTTCCTGTCGATGGGCGCAGAAATTTTACGGGCAGGTGACGTTCGCACCGCGAAACTACCCTTACCCTTCCTCCCGTTGGCTTGCGCGACGCTTTCATATGAAAAAGCACCGTATTTTAAAGCGTTTTCGGTTTCGTCGATATAAACTCGCGGCGGTAGCGAATCTGCCGTTCGCGAAGATGATTCGCGTCGGGATGTTGCCGGAGTTGAAGAGCAGCAAAACGAAGAAAGCCGACATCGTTGAGGGCAGGCTCTCGGAGCAGCTCGTTAAGGCCGCGAAATCGAGCAAAGGGGGGAAGACGGTTGGGAAACGAACGAGACCGAAGTCAAAGTATCAGGTTTAGCGAGAAACCACACGTCAAAGTATTTATTTGCATATTTATATTGTTTGTTTTTATCCCTGACGATGCGTGTTTGGGATGGAAAAAGAAGGGGGCTGATTGATGCTCTTCCTCTTGGTGCTGTGTAGGAGTGTTTGTTTGTAAAAAGAGTGAGAGCGGTAATGGGGTCTCTCGATCGTTCGATACCTACTCATTTAATAATGGGTGGGGGTAGGTACATTGCGTGTGTTGTCGGATACCTACAACATGTACGATAACAGACATGGCAAACGAAGAAATGAAAGAGATCTGCTTAAATCTTGCCTGATGTTTCGTCCCATGTGATGTGTGCATTTCCTCTCGTTTCGCATATGCAGTACAAGACAAAAGTAAAACGTTTTTGCATGCGTTTCTACACTTTTTTTTGAAAAATATCAAATAAAATACACCCCTTCCACATAAAAATAAAAGAAAGCAAAAGTCTTTCCTTCATAAATCGAAAGGACTATATGAATAGATGGATACGCCGATGTGTGGGGAGTCGTGGTAGCACTACCGCTCGCATACGAACCCATCGCAACCGCCTTTCGGCGGCATTTTCCACCTCGGTCGACCTCGGCAGCGCGCAAGAAACCCTTTCCACCCCCTTTTCCAACGCGTTTTTGCAGGAATGGCTTCCAACCCTTACCCCCGCACTCCTTCCTCGCGCGTTTAGCCACCTTGTGAGCTCTTCTTCCCATAGTGAAGCGCCAAATCCGGGGTTTCATGGAGATCCCGCCACCTCCTTCGCTATCCTCCCGCTTCACGAGTTGGAAAGGATGGCGTTCGCCTGGAAGGAACGCGCGCGTTGGCGGCGGATTCGCGACTTAATCGCCTTTTGCACGGGCGAAGAGGGCTCATCGACGGTCGTGGAAGGCCGCGGCGCGCTTCCGTTGGATGCGTTTTATCGTAACATCCTCCCCCCCCCGCGGGAGGGTGAAAAGAACGAAACCGCACCTGCGAGTGAACGCGAAGGAAAGGGAAAGGAGCAGCTGTTCATCCTGTGGGTGGTGCAGGTGTGTTTGTCGGCGCTTGGCGAGAGGGCCGCGGCGGAATTCCCGCGGAGCGCCTCCACCCGAACGGCAAACCACAGCGATCTTCATAATCACGAAACGACGAATGCAAATATGGAAAGTGGGCGGTCGTTGCGTTGCGCGATGCTTCACGAGGAGCTCGCGCGATGGCTTTCGACGCGTGTGCTGCCGCTCCTTTGGTACTTCGCTGCGCCGTCGAAATCCTCCACGGCGACGAACGGATCGGATGAAACCCACGGCAATGGCGGGGTTTTGAGAAAGAATGAAGAAACGGCAATCGCAGACGCGCGGCGATGCGGTGAAAACGCGGCGGAGGACTTTCCTGTGGATGCGGGGTTGACGCTCGCGGAGCAGCTCCGCATCCTGCACGCCTCCCTCGTTTTAGTGTGCTTTAACGTGGGGATTCTCAACCACGACGACTTTTTTGGAAAGAAAGGCGCCACAGAAACTCCTCCCCCTCCTCAAGGTGCGCGAAGGCAGCTCGACGAGGATCTGCTCACGTGCTCGTGGGAGTTAACGCGGATGGGGAAGGGAAAAACGGACCCATTCGATCCATCCCCTGACGTCTTTCACGCGCGCATGCACGACATCTTCCGCAGGGGCCTTCCAATGAAGGCGGAAAATAATGAAAAAGGGGAGCTGGCGTCGTCTTTGATTTGTGCGCGTGCGCTTCGAAGTTATTTTCTCCACGCGGAGGATTCCATCTTCGCGGGGGAACGGATTTCGTTAAGGTTTCCGTTTTCGCACCTGACGGATCGCCGCAATACCGCCGCGGTCGACGACGACGCGAGGATCGAGCAGCTGAATGAGCAGCTCAGTCGGATCGCTCTTCACCAGGGGGAGGGGTGAATGGAATCACATTCTTTCGTTTGTTTGGCTTGATTGTTGTTGCTGTTGGTTTGAAACTAGTTGGAGATCGAGCTCTATCGTCGAATAATAATAATAATAGTACAGAAAAGGGATGCTAATCCGCACCAGTGGAGGTGGTTGAGACTCGCAATGTGCTTATTCTCTTAGGAGAGAAGATGGGTGTTTTGTCTACGATGAATGGCTTTCATGAGAGTTCTCCCGCGTGAACTATTCTGCCTTTCTACCTCCATTCTCTTTGTATCGGATGCATCGATGCAATGGGATATTCAAATGGTTTTTATCAAATTACTATTATAGATCCATTAATAAAGACACATAAGTGACCTGTGAGCTTTAGGCGTTTTTTCAAACGGTTAATAAAGCTCGCACGATAAACGATACACGAACGACTAATAACTCGCGAAGGAACATTAAGAAGGCAATACGAAGCGAAACGGTGGAACTCACCGGCGGCGATCACCCGACTCACGACAGCATCTGCCCGTTCAAACGGAAAGGGATCCACCCGACGGGATAGACGATCCATTGACGTATTCGCCGTAGTCGTCGTCGTAGGATATAGCGATTGATCCGTGGATTTCGTGTTGAGGAAACATGCGGTGTGGGGTTTGGTTGCGGTTGATTCCCCATCGCGGCCCCCTTCTTCGCGCCGCGGCGGCGGTGGTTCGAAGGGCCGGTGGGGTGCCCCCCCCCTTTCTTCCCCTCCCCGCTTCTCCCCCTCTTCTTTCACGGGGCAAACGGGTTCCCCCTCTCTCCGAACCACGCGCCCTTTCGCCAAGAGAGGGGTCGTTGGCGGATTTCCACCCCACCCTCGCCCAGGGCTGGGAAAAGGGGGTTTCGAACCCACACCTTCGCCCAGAGGAGGTCTCCCCGGGGTGTCGAAAACGCGTCTGGTGGCGTTGCCCCCACTGCGCGGCGGCCTTCACGCGGCGAATCGACCGCCACGTCGCGGCCGGAGGGGTCTGCCCCACCTGCGAGGCCGCGCCCTCCACCACGGCGGGGAAAGGGAGGGAGAGGGAGAGAGCAAAAGAAAGAGAAAGAGAAAGGGAGGGAAAGGGGAAGAGGGCGAAAGAGAAACAAAAAGAAAAAGAAAGGGAGGGAGGAGGGGAAACCCTCGCCGAGGACGCGAACCCCCTCACCCGGTGGCGGCCGATGCTCGCGCGGCCCTACCTCGCCGCGGCGCCGCGGATCCCCCCGGCGGAGTTGATTTACGCCTCGCCGAAGCTCGACGGGATTCGCTGCCTCGCCGCGCTCGACCCCGCGCGGCGGGGGATTCGTTTTTTCAGCCGTTCAGGGACGCTTTTTGAGTGCTGCGAGGCGCACATCGCGCCGGCCCTGCGCGCCCTCTTCGCGCGCGACCCCCACCTCGTCTTGGATGGCGAGCTCTACAACGACGCCGCGAATCGCGCGAGCCCCCGGGGCGCCCCGGGAGGGCTTTTGCGGCTTCTCACGACAGGCCTGGACGGGCCGACGGGGACGGACGGACGACCCTCCGTTTCGCCCCTTCCCCCCATCCCGTTTGAGCGGTTGGTGTCGGCGGTTCGCACGCGAAACGAGCGGTGCCCCCCGGCCGTCCGCGCGCTTCAGGCGCGGCTGCAGTATCACGTGTTTGATCTGCTGAACGCGGACGGGTGGGAAGGGCGGGGGGCGCCCTGTTTCACCCTCCGCTACGCCCGATTGCGCGCGATTTGGCGGGCATCCGGGCTCGATCACCCCCACGCGGTCGTCCGCGTCGTCCCCGCGATTCCCTGCGTCCGAGGCGACGTCGAGGGGCTCCTCCGGGCGGCGCTGCGGGGCGGTTATGAAGGGCTGATGATCCGCCGTGATTCCCTCGCCGGCGACTACGCGACCCTCCCGGAGGCGGAACTCGACGAACCCCAAACGACCCCTGGGGGGAAAAACGCCGCCGAAGGAGGGGGGTTCCTCACGCGCGAGATCGCGCGACGGCGGTTCGAGCACGCCGTGGCGTTTTGGCGGGATCGGGAAGGAAAAGCCTCGTCTCGTGGCGAGGGGTACGCCTACGGGCAGCGGAGTGGCACCCTCCTGAAGTATAAACTCACCCGCGATGACGAATTCGTGATCGAATCCGCGGTGGAAGGGAAAGGAAAGTGGAAAGGCGCCCTCGGGGCGTTTGTTTGCCGAACGAAGGACGGCCGCGCGACGTTCACCGTGACCCCCGCGAGCAGCGATGCGGAGAAAAAACGGATGTGGGCGTGTTGGCGAACCGCATATAAGGGAAAGGCGTTGACGGTGCAATATCAAGAGCTCACCGCCGACGGGATTCCGCGTTTTCCGATCGGAAGGGGTATCCGTGGCGAGGCGGATGGAAGGGATTGGATCTAACACGCGGATTCCAAACGCCCACATAGGTAGGGAAGGAGGAGGAGAGAAAAAAAAAGAATGAGAATCGAATAAAATAGAATAAAATGCGCGCCCGGTAAAGGAATCCTCGCGCGAAGATGGGCGGAGGACGGATTTCCCGGCCTGTGTGAACTCCCCCCGTTCGATTGATCCTGCCATGGTATGAAAGGCGCCTTATTCGTACTTATATTGTTACGAATACTATACGATCATATAATAATAATATTATTAGATTCAAATAGGCAATGACCATTGGCAGCTGCCTTCAACTATAGACATATATTAGCTCGTGTGTATCCACTGTACGTTCATATTTTGTATTTTTGTTTTTCCTGTACCATGAATCCGCGATTGTGATCGCTTGTTTCTATTTTTTTCCTCTTTTTGAGTAATCCAGTATTACCACTAGAATTTCTTGGATTTAACCTCCCTATCATGAGGTAGGTGTACATTTGTACACGCGAGGGAATTAAAATCCTCAATTGAACGCAAAATTTCTTCTATCTCCCGTCCTTGTCTATCTTTCCTTTTAAATAATTTGTTGATTCCTAGTAAATAGATTTTTTTTTAGTTTTTGTTTAACTCATTTATAGAAAGACTCTAACACATAAAATTCACTGAAAGTTCATAGAAATCCAATAACTTGAATCCTACGGGTGATTATAGACGCTTCCATCGGAGAATACGTCGTCTCGAGGTTCCCTTTCGACGAGTGTGTGTTAGCGGGAGGAGGGCGTATTCGCGGGATCGAAAATGCACCGCATTTCCTCGCTACTTCGGGTAAAAGTCCGCAAACCGATCGACGCCACGAAGCTTTTCGGTGCCGGTCGGAATCGAAACGCGCAACAGCGGAAAGTTTACCAACAACTCAAATACACCACCCTTCAATCCGCCTTTCCTCACATCGCGGCGTGTTGGGTGGGGCCGTGTTGGGGAACGGTGATGCAGACGCCGAGTAATATCTCCCCGGTGTGCATTCGAATGGCGGTCTGGCGTTGCTCGCAGTGTTTAAAAGAATTTGAAATGTCGATCGCGAAGTTTATTGACGGCGGTGGTATCTGCCCGATTTGCCATCGCGCGCAAAAAAACCTTCCAAATGCCCCAAGCACGGGGAAAAATGGCGATTCCACCGCAACCCCCGCGTTGCAATACGCCAAAGCCCCCCGGATGATTCATTCGAACTACAAATCGGTGCTGAACGACAACCCCGAGTGGGAGCATCGCAATATCCAGCCGATGCTCGCGCAGCGATGGGAGTTGGTGGAGAATCAGCTCCTTTCCAAAAGCGAGGAAGACGAGGAACAGCTTTTGCTCGCGTCGCCCAAAATCGACGGCATCCGCTGCCTCGTCGGCTATAACAAACTCAAAGATGCGGTGCAGTTCTTCTCGCGTGGGGGGATTTTGCTGGAGTGCTGCCATGGCCTTTCGCCACAGATGCGGCCGCTCTTCCGCGCCGATCCGACGTTGATGCTCGACGGTGAACTTTTCGCCCCGGAGTGCAACTTTGAGCAGCTCAACGGGCTCGTTCGGCGGCGATTGCGAACCTCCACGCCGGCGATTCACGCCGCGCAGCGGAGGCTGCTGGAGTACTTCGCGTTTGATATCATGTACAGCAAGCAGCTCTCGCCGGAGGCACCGTTTAGCACGCGGTATGAACTTCTGAAACAAATCATCCCCGTCTGTGGGGCGAAACGCATCAGCAATTATCAGCACGACGAAAAACGGAAAAAAATGATCCGCGGTCGTCTCCCGACGGCGGGGGAAAAGGGAAAAGACGATGGAGAAGGGGAAACCACGGCGGAAGGGGAACGGGTGCGGGTGTATCACGTTCCTGCCGCGCGCGTGCGCCCGGCGGAGATGCCGGACGTCCTGCGAGAGGCCTGCTCGCAAGGGTTTGAAGGGGTGATGATTCGCCGCCCGGAGTTCCCGTACGAACACGGCAAGCGCAGCTTCGGCCTGCTGAAGTACAAACAAATGCACGACGCGGAGTTCAAGATCGTCGGATTTTTACCCGGGGAAGGGAAGTTTAAAGGCGGCCTCGGCGCGTTTGTGTGCGAGACGAAGGATGGGTATCGATTTAGCGCGCCGCCGAAGGTCTCCACGCAAGAAAGGCTCGCGTTGTGGAAGCGGCAGGATGAGTTTCGCGGGAAATATCTCACGGTGCAGTATCAAGAACTTTCCTCACAGGATGTTCCGCGGTTTCCCATCGCGAAGGTCGTCCGTGGGTCTGCGGATCAGAGCGATTGGTTATAGAGTGTTTCTTTTTCGTTGCTTACCAAAAATAATCATTTCCAATTAAACCAAATCAAAAAACACCCACCATATAAGAAAATGGGAAAATAGCAAGTAGAAAGCGCATAGAGAGAGAGAGAGAGAGTGAGTGAGGTGGGTTTACCGGTGTAGAATCGTTACCCTCTTCTTCCTTTTTTTTTCCGTTATATAGCTATATTTATTTCGCATAAATTAATGGGAAACCAACAGTGAGAAGTTAGACGGTAATTTTTTCGTTCATTTTTCCTGATTTTTTTTTCCGACGATAAGAGGGCCAATTGGTGTGGAGTTGTTATTACTAAACTTGCTTTTTGAGTCCTTCGGTTTTCAATTTAGTCGATCTCCACTTGTATCGGCTCGTGCATAATTGGCATCAATGTATGCCTCAAAGACGTCTTATGACTATCACGCTGAATGAATACTAACGAAAAAAAAATCATTCATTATACTCGATTGTTTACTTTCTCAATCGGTTAATGCGCCGGGGTTTAAATAACGAGAAAGGTAAATGCCTTTTATTCAATTAAATCGAACTTCTTGATGTTATTCAACGTGCTTCATATTATTTCCTCTCACAAACACCCTTCTTGGTAAAAAAAAAAAAAAGAAACCCTATCTCTGGGGTCCTATCACGGCCTTGTGTAATCAAATCTATCGAAGATCGACTGTCAACCTGGGCAAGAACTTAGCTAATTAACCTTAAGTAATCAAAGAAGGGAACGATACCTCCCACGATATGTTGCGGTGTAGCTCACTTCAAGGGTTTCCCGCAAACCATACCGTGAAATCGCGTTGGATGGCAAGCGGGGCTCTGAAAAAGTGGAGCGTTGGCAGTTTTCACGCGGTTCGATCGATCTTTCCCTCGCAACTTCAGCACCCTGCGGGGAGAGGAGTGGGAGGAGTCTCTGCGAACGTCTTCCCCCTCTCCCACACCGCGCGTTTCGTACAGTACGCGACGAACGCAGCGAATTTCGAAACGCAGGTGTTGCAATCGCAGCAGGCGATTTGTTTAGTGTATTACATCCGCAACACCAACTGCTCTGCCTACCTCCGCCAGACGGAGGAGCTAGTGGATGAAATCAACTCGGAAATCTCCGGCAATACAAGCGATCATCAGGAAGAGACGCCTTCGCAAGGGGAAGGGGGAAAGGAGACAAACGAAACCCTTTCCACGCACGAGGGGAAAACAAAGAAACCGCAGGAATGGCTAAAACTCTGCACGATTAACGCGGATGAAAACCGCAATCTCGCCTCGGCGTTCTCTGTCGAGCGCTCGAAGCTGCCGATCACCTATTTTATCATGCAAGGAACGATTATCGACAAGGTGATCGGCCATATCGCCGCCACGCGGCTACGCGGCATCCTCCATAAATTTATCGAGCACTATCAAAAAGAGATGAACGTGGATTTACTCGCACGAACGAACAAAGAGGCGTTTAAATCGGGCGGACTAAGCAATCCAATCCCCTCCGCGGCGACGGCGGATCTCCTCGACAGCGCCTCGACGTCGTTCATGCAGGAAAAGATTCTCTCCGCGCTCGCCGGGGTGGATATGATTCGCCTGCCCGAGGAGGCGAACCTCCTCGACGGCATTCGCAAAACGTTGCAGCAGGCGAAGAAAAAAGCCCACCGCGAGCTTCAGGACCTCCACCAGGAGCTCGGCATGGGGATTCGACGCCTTTCCGATACGGAGCTCCACGCGAGGTATTATAAATCCGCGCCCTTCCTCGCGATGGCGGTGATATCAACCCTGGAGGCGTTGTTTTTGGCGAGATCCTATGCCGCGTTAGGGGATATCGCGAAGCAAAACGTGATCTGGGCGAAACAATCCATCCAACGCGAGTTTGAACCCGTTCTGGGGGATGCGAAGGTACGCCGGTTGTTAGCTTTGGTCGATGCGAACCTCGTGAAAGGGGATCTCCGCCTCGCCATCGCCACCACCACGAAGAAGCTGCACGAACTGCAGACCTCCTCGTCGATTTTGCCAAAGAATAACGAGGGAAAGGAAGCGGAGGCCCCTTTGCGGGATTCACTTCAAGCTGAAAAAGAACTTTTAGAAGAAAGCATGGCCTACTTTAGTGAGCTCATGGAAGTGATTGATCAGCATGTCGATACGCGGGCGGTTGGCGGGGGCTTTCCCGATGCCATCGTCGAGAAGCTTCTTGCAAAGCTAAAAGAAGATGTCAAATTAAGCAAATTATCCAGCGGTAACACGGAGTCCTCGGAATCGGCAAGCACGCTGAAAAATCGAACGCGCCAGCTCGCGGAGGAGAGGGTTTCGCATACGAAAACGATCTTAACGTGCCTGATAAGCCTCTTTGCTTCGGATCCAAAGGGGCCTGCCACCCGCTCGAGATTGTTTTCGATATTATACTAATTCTCCGGCCGCGAGGAAGGGGATTCGGAAAACATAAACGACGACGGTGGCGATGAAAGGATACTAACGATAAACACGTAGTGAGGAAATGGTGAGAAATGATGGCAAGTTAACAGAAAAAGCGGACGAAGCTCTCGCAGAGGGCTTCCTTCATATCGTTTCTGCTATTGTTGTTGTTGTTTTGCGTGGAAGTTCGGTGGACTTTTTTTTCTCCCTCTGGTTTGTATGATAAGCCAGAGAGGGTGAATATAGGTGTGGTTGAAACTTTTCCCATTTGTGCGATACTGGAGAGAATCTTTTTGTTTTCCCTTGTTATTTTATTCACTGCAAAGATTCATTACAAAACATCAATGCGCTTTTCCCCATATTTTCTTATCACCTCTATCGTCATTTACGAAGCGCCTAAAAGTATAAACCATAAATAATTTAAACTGCGCTTATATAGTTATTGTTTTATAGTAATCATTTTTTTTAAATACATATCTATAAATATTTAGATTGATGCAATAAAATTGCATATTAATCGTTTAGATTGACGAAAAAAAAGAAATTATACTTCAACCATGGCCAAAGATGACGCGAAGCGAAAGGCAAACAAAACAACCTGTTTTTTCCCGGAGTTTCCTCCGAGTAGCACCCCCCCTCAGAGCGCCTGCCATCATCGTAGCGTGAGCTCCTCGTTGGAGCAGCTCCATGGCAACGGCGTGGGGAGCCTGACCGCATCGCGTGAAACGAGCTCTCGCTACGTCTACACCAATAATCGAATGCACCCCATCATTCTCAATCGCTACGCGCGCTATTTACGCCGTCGACAACAAGCAAAAGGAATGCTACCACGCAAATCAAAAGCTAACGCGAACGGCTCCCCTAAAAGCGAGGATGACGAGGAGGAGTTGTCGGATTCGAAAAGCGTCTTTCCAACGGGTGGGGAACGCAAAAAACACGACATTTTGCAGGATTGGCAGCCCTGCCTCCACGATAGTTTCGGCAACCTCGCGTATCATCGACTATTTCATACGGATCCCTTCGCGGTACCGCGGGTGGGCGACTCCCCCGCAGGGGAGGACCTCCACGAAACGCTTTCCGCCGATTGTGGCAACTTCGAACCCCATCGCGAGCTCCAAGACACCCCGATTAAAATGGAAAAACCCCCTGGCGCCCATAGCAAGACCGCCTTCACCAAAAAACTCTCCTTCTTGCACAATCGCGATTTTTGGGTTCTTCTTCGCTACTCCATACGACTGGCGTTGATCGGGGTGCTTTTTCCGGCGCTTTTGGTGTATTTTAAGCTCGGCAACGGGGAGTTTTTCACCCTCACGTACGTCCTCTCCGGCGTGCTCATCTCCGCGAGTATGAGTGTTGGGCAGATGAACGCGTTTATTATGCAATACATCAAAGCCACGATGATGTGGCTTCCCCTCGCGTTGATTTGCGCTGCGGCGAAGTTGGGCCACCACACGATCGCGTGGTTCGTCGTCTACGTCGTGTTGATGTTTCTGTCAGCCTTTTTGAACGTCAACATTACCCGACGGATGAGTTTGTTCCTGCTGAACGTCGCCCTCGTGGCGATTCTCGCGGGGAATGAATCGATCCTGCAGCCGTTTATTATTCTGGGGAACTGGTCGACCGGGGTGGCGTTCTCGATGTTGACGATTCTCCTGCCATACCCCGTTCTCGCCGCGAGCGATGCCACGCGGACGTTGGAGCGGATTTTGGAGGATACCTCCACCTGTTTTGACGGGATGCTCTCCTGTTTCTGGGCGGAAAACAACACGGAGCGAAGTATGTTCATGGTGCACATCCGCTACCTTGTTCGGGCGATCGACTTCTTTATCGAGGAGTTCGAAACACACAACGCGAATAGCTTTTACGAAATCCTCTTCTTCGACACCTATGAGCGGTATGAGGTACGGGAGGAAAAGGCGAAGCTGCTGTGGAAGCTCAAGATGAATCTGCGCACGATGGAGCGGGTGATTAACGCGCTGCAGGAGCGCCCACAGATCCTCACGAGTTGCCAGCGCTCATGGATCTTTAAAAAGCAACTCTCAAAGCCGATTCAGGAGGTAACGAAGGCGACCGGGGAGCTGTTGCTGAATATTAGTCGTGCAAAGACCTACACAGCGCTACGAAACGCGCACGAGTTTTTCGAATCCGCTGGAAAATCCATCAAGAGGCTGCAAGAAGAGTTCGAAGCGGCGCAGAAGACCGCGTTGTACGAAAACGAAGAGGAGATCTTTTCGGATACCCATCGAATGGAGGAGTTCCTACCTCTTTTCTCATTTTTTATCTTTTCTATTGTCAATTTTTGGAACGTGCTGGATAACTTCAAAGGCAACGTCAACCGCCATGAGGACGCACATAACTGGCGCGTAACCCTCGGTTTGGTCTTCACCTCCATAAAAAATACCCTGGGTGGGAATGTAACGCTGCTTCGGAATTTGATTATCTACCGCGCGGAGACGGAGTGTCGGATTTTCATCGAAGCCTTCAAAGTCAGCCTCGCGATGCTGCTTGCCGTTATTTTTTTCTACAACGTGAATAGCAAAATGCTGTTGCTGTCAGGGCCAACGATTATCGCGTTCGTTTCGGGGATGAATCCGGTGGAGGCCGTGCACGCGAGCGGGGCGCGCCTGACTGGCACCCTCATCGGCTCCGTCATTGGTTTTTTCGGCGTTACGCTTCTTAAAAAGCGCATTTCACGGATTATCGCGATCTGCGTGGTGGTTTTCGTGATGAGTTTCGGACGGCTGAATCACGATGTGGCGCCAATCTGCGGGAGCTGCACCTTCGTCGCGGTGACGCTCCTCAGCTCCACCTTTGAAGGGGCCGATTACACAATCAGTCGAATTCAACAAAACACATTTTCGATTTTCATCTACTGCTTCATCAGTGTCTCCATCCTCCCCCTCAGCCCGGGTGAGGTGCTGTATGAAAAGCGGCTTGAAGCCCTGAAGCTTGGAAGCCAATCGTTTAAAAAAATTATGGGGTTGTTATACGAAGCCGCCTCCTACCACAAGGATATCACCGAAAAACGCCTGAAGATGAAGGAAAGGCATGGAACGAACGGGGAAAACTCCACCCATTCCAACTTCACCGTCACGAATGCCGCCAACGAGACTTCGGATGACCTTGTGGAGGAAAAACCACCGCAAAGTCTGTCGTGGTTCGCGTCGATTTTTGCCTTTCGTCGACCAACGCAGAACGAAGAATCCCCCCCTGCCCCACGCAGAGAAACTAACGACGAAAAATCCAACACCTTCATCGTTCCCGTTGACTTCAACGTAACCGGAGGGAAGGAGGAGGAAAACGCGAAAAACTCCGATCTCCACCGATCCCTCATGCCACGCGCCTTTTTCAAGGATCAAGAGGATACGAAGGTTGCGGATATTCTCGATACCATTTTCGAAATGCTCCACCTCGTGATCTCGACGAAATCGATTATGGAGTACGCGGCGATCGAGTTTAGCATCTTTCCACATATCTACCCGGTTCGCGCGACGGGGGATGTTCACATCGCGCTCTATCGCCTGTGTGTGTTGTTATATACCATGGCGTGTAGCTGGGAGCGGATGCGCGCGAAAGGATATTTCACGGAGGATATGATTCACGTCTTTCATAATTTGATGCCGCTTGGGAACGACCTAACGGAGTGTTTTGAACGTTTCGTCTACGTTTGCGATCTCTATGTGCGGAACCCCTCCCCGGAGCTTTGCTCGGAGATGATGAAAGGCGTTACCCAGTTTCGAAAGATGTGCTCGGAGATGAGTGATCGCACCGAGTACGATCTCCTCGAGGTGATTCGCAAAGTCATCTCCGAGATGATTCTCCAGAAATACGTGAACGATGAGGCGATGGAGGATCTTGACGAAAAAGGAGGAGACGGAAGTGGAAGAAGTGGCGGGGATTTGAACGGTTTTGCCCCCGAGATGGGGGATGACAACCACCCGATGATGGCTGAATTGTCGCCGCATTCCGATCGAAATAGCGTGCTGAACGTCCACAACAGAACGATGATTTTTAAACCCCAAAGCGCGGATAGAAATGTTCAAAAGCGCATCCCCTACGGCGAGGAACCGAATAACGCGCGAAGGGAAAAATCCCACATGGCGAGCGATCCCCCTGCGGTGCAATCCCCCTCTACGTTCTTTTCCACCCGCTCGACGTGTGGAAGCTCGAGTTCGAATTTTATCCATCTCGATAACAGCTTTGTGATGCCAACGACGGCACTCGATTTCGAAGGGTTACATACCTTCACGTTGACGTTGATTATGTTCGGGCGGGAGCTCCGGAAGGTGTTGTTTGGCTTGGAAGAGATGCTTCAAAGTGTTTAAAATCCCACGAAACTCCAACATCCACGCACGCACACACACATACATGGAAATTTATAAACAAAAGAAAAAACTAAAGGGCAGGTGGATCGGGGTTGGGGTGGGGGTGCGAGTTTGTTTGTCGTTTCGAAGGCAAATGGGAGACTGAAAAGTGGGTTCCTAAATGTGTTATAACATTCTCCAAAGTAACTTATTGCGCGTCGAGAAGCCTATTCTTATGAATAGCACACGGACTGCTACTACTGCGCATGCTTATGACATGAATTTTTTTCGAATACCGCAGTGGAGCGCCCGAAGGAGGATTTCCGATGCAGTGGGATTGTTTTTTCTCGTTTTATACGAACCATACCTCCTATTTCTCGAGTTCCTTTTGTAAGCCTTGATTTATGGAAGGGAATAAACTGGAGTCAGTTCGCTTCTTCAGTTTAACACAAGTGCCTCCACATTGAAGTTCCGTCTGATTTAAATTATTATCGTGAGTCTTTAAGAACATTTTTTTTCCTTTCAAATAATAGAAAAGAAAGATGGCGCCCTTTAGTGGAAAGAAGAAAAAAGCGCAGCTCGCCGCGAAGCGGGTACGAAAGAAAGAGGCGCGGGAGCGGGAAAAGGCGGAGGAGGCCCTCCACGACGTGCTCCTCGACCCCCCTTCCGGCGGTTTCGTTTCGCGCGCAACGGACGAAAAACGGAGGGAATCGAGGCGGTTCGATGTAACCAGTGCATCCTCGACGTCCAGCGATGGCGAAGACCCCTGCCGACGTGGAAATCGCACGGACCGAAAACCAAACCAACAAAACCCAACCAAAGAAGCGACCGGGGAGGAAGAATTGGTGATGTACGACGCCCTTCGTGGGGGGATTCGGAGTATTTTCCAGAAAGAAACCCGCGCGGAGCTCGAGGAGCGGCGGCGGTTGAGTTTTCTCCCCCTGCAGGATCGTTGCGTGATGCCCGCGGAGGGGATTCCCTTTGGGGAGTGGTTCCGCCCCACACACTACCACGGCGAGCCGAAGGCGGGCGAGGAAACGACGGTGTGGTTTCCCTTCGCGCTCGAGATCCCCTCGCGGGGGTGGGGGCCCGCCGTCGACGGGGACATCGACCTCCTCTCCACCCCCCCCTCCTTCAATTCGAGGGCGGACGAAACCAAAGACGAAGCCGCAACGGAAACGGCGGCGGCGGAGGAGGAGGAGGAGGACGACGACGAAAACACGTCTCCTCACGCCTCCGACGCGGACGAAACGACGGCGATGCGTGGGGATCGCCCCAGGGGGGCCCGTCTCCCGCCCGCTTCCGTGGCGGATCGGGTGGAATGGATCGAGCGGCGGCGATTCGCCGCGTACGAGGCCGCCCTCGCGCGGGTGTCGCCGCCGACCCCGCCCTTTCCCCCGGGGCTCTCGCTCAACCGCTACGAACGGAACGTGGAGGTTTGGCGGCAGCTCTGGCGGACGGTCGAGCGGAGTGCCGTGGTCGTGCTCGTCGTCGACGCCCGCTTCGCGATCGTGCAGCTCCACCTGGGGTTGCTCGCCTACCTCACCCGACGCGCGCGGCGGCCGTGTGTGGTGGTGTTGAATAAAATCGACCTCGTCCCTGGCGCGGTGCTCGACGGGTGGCGGCGGTTTTCTCCCGCCGTACCTCCGCTCCCTCGGCTTCCGCGTGGTCGACGACGACGCGGAGGAAATCCCGCCCGACCCCAACGACCCTCGAGGAGGGGAAATCGCCCCAAACGA
>HF955099.1:36491-54516 GCA_000582765.1 Phytomonas sp. EM1 | reverse complement strand
GTTATTTGGTCGTTTGTTGTTTTTTTAATTTTACCCTACTTTTGGTTCGTCTTTGTTGCGTGTGTGTGTGTGTGTGTGTGTGTGTGTGTGTGTAGGCTATTTACTGGATCGTCTTTGTCTTCTTAGCATCTTGACAGAGACGACGGATGTTTAAAGAACTCAACTACAGTTTTTTCAAAGGCGCCGTGCTGGATAATGTGGAAACGTGTTATTTTTTCTTCATGGCCTACCTCCATAGCCCGTCGTTTAAAGGGGATGTGGCGGAATCCTTGTGCAATTACGACGTTCTTTCCTTAATTGCTCGCTCCAAAATTAATCTACGCCTGATAAGCACCGTTTATGGCAATCTTCTCGCACAACGCATGGTCTACCGCTTCGCGGAAAGCGTCGTTTCGGCCGCCTGTCTGATCAAAGGTGGGGGGTTTGGCAAGGAGGCCGTTCTTCACCATTACGTGTACCCGCTGATTCAGGAGCATCGATTTGCCGGGCTCACGACGCGTTTTTTATGGCGGGCGGTGTCGTGGGTGCTTCCGCGATGCCTGCGGGGCTGCCTTCGACTTTCCACGCGCGGGAAAAAAGGGGATTCGCGCGCGAAGGAACCACTTCCGACCGCTCCGATCGCGACCTCGTTATGGTACGCCACCCCTACCCCGGAGCGGATTTCCCTCACCTCCTCCGACGCGATTCGGCGATTCGACGACGCCTATCGGGCGCACCCTTTGCGGACCATTTTATCCACCGGATTCATCCCCGATCTCGCCCGATTAGGGGTGAATCAGGCGCTTTGGGGGTTGGAATACCACCGGGAGCGGCGCTACCCCACCTCGCGATGGCGGGTCCTCAAACCCCATCTTCGCTACCTCGCCTGCACGGGGGTGGAGACGGTTTTGTCGTACGCCGTGCGCGCCGCGGGGGCGATTCTCGCGCGGCGATCCTCCGCCACCTCGGGGGAAAGCGCGGCGATGTTTTGGGGGGAGCATCTGCTGTATCTCGCGTGTTTTTTCCCGATTATGATGAGCTCGCAGGTCGCCGGGGAGGCGGTGGGGGCGCTGCTCGAACGCGCGTTTCCCGCCTCCGCGGAGGATCTCGCGCAGAACGCGCGGGAGCGCGAGGAGGAGGCCACCGGCCCCACCCGCGTGGAGTCGTGGTTTCGCATGGAGGAGGAAGTCGGCGGAAGGCTGGGGAAGGATGCGCGGGAAAATCATCGGGAACGCGAAACGGATCGCACCACGCGAAACGGCTCCGCCGCCGAGGCGGCGGCCGATCCCTTCGCCCGGTTTTACCCCCCGTTGAACGGGCAATCGACGCTTCCCGACTTTTATGCGGTTTTAGGCGTCGACGAGAACGCGGCGGAGCATCAGATCAAAAAGGCGTATCACAAACTCGCGCTGCAGTATCATCCGGATCGGGTGGGGAGCACCGCGGAGGCGCAGCACGCCGCGCGCGAGCGGATGGCCGTCATCAACGACGCCTACGACACCCTTAGCGATAGTCGAAAGCGGATGGAGTATAATCGGGCGCGGAGTATGATGCCGATGTTTTCGTGTGTGGATCAATTGGAAAACGCCTCGGCGGTGCAACTGATGGCGATGGGGCTTGGCATCTTCTCGCTGATGGGGGCGATGGTGTATATGCAATTTCGCGCCGCATTTTTCCGCATCACCTCGCCGGGTTGCATCCCGCTCATCTTCCAACAGTGGCCTTGATGGGTTTAAACGAACCAGGCGTGATAAAGGGTTTGGAAAGGAAGAAAAAAAAGAAATAAAGGATAACTCTGGAAGCTAGAAGTAATATTTACGTCAATTCTGCTTGCATGTTGCATCACCGTTGCTGCGAAGCTCCATCATGGTCGTTTGATTGGATAGCTAGGTTCGTTTCGAGATCGTATGCGGCACTTGCTCTTTTCTGACGTATAACATCTGCTGTCTGCTTTGGCTCATGTGTTTATCTTTTCATGCGTGATTTGTACAACTAATTTTATCGAATCTTTATTGTATTTTACAATATTAATCTCCATCTACACTATATTGGTAATTTAAAAAATATATATGCGGCAAAGTAAGCAAGAAAATTCTCCATAACTAACACATCATCTAAGCTTCTCTCATTTCCCGTTGGAAGGAAAGAATAATGAGTACTATAATGAAACTCATAACTGGTCTTACATCCCTTTCTTTACACATTCACCAGTTGAGTGTGCAGTGAGCATTGATTTCTTCCCGCAAACATTTCAGATATATATATACATATATAATTATTTCTCTTTGCACCTGTATACGCATAGTCCTATAAATTTAGTCGTTTTAGTGGATTTTGTTTTCGTTCTATTTTCTTTTCTTTTTTCTTTTTTTAGGTCATCCCATGCAGTTTTACACCGCACAGTTCACCACGCTCCCCGTTTCAATGCAGCAAGTGCGTGAGTTCAACCCGCAGCTCGCCTCGCAGTCGCCGACCTTCCGCCTCTCCGATGGTACCGTCTACTACGGCGAGGTGGATCGCTCGACGGGGCTCCCGCAAGGCCGCGGGATCGCGTGTTTTAAGGTGGTTACGATCAACCCCGCCGGGGCTGGAAATAATAACATCCTCCAAACCCCCCCTTCGACCTCTTCTTCGCCGTTATCCGCACCAATTGAACTCTCCTGGAGTACCCAAAAAACCCTCCTCCAGGCCTTTCGGATCTACCGCAATGGGGATCGCTACGGCGGGCAGTGGTCACAAGGGCGGTTTGAAGGGGAAGGGGTGCTGATCACCTCGAGTTTTGCGTATCAAGGGGGTTGGAGTGATAGTCATATGCACGGCAAAGCGGTCATTCAATACGAACGAAGCTACGTTGATTATTATCCGAACGACGGCGGTGATCGGGCGCTCGATTTGGGCGTCAGCACCCTCTTGCTGCGGGGTCTTTCGTATCTTTCCCCGTTTGAGGATACGGCGCTGAAGCCGAAAGAATATATTGGGGATATGGAGAAATCAAGGCTCCGTCATGGGTATGGAATCATGCGATACTACAACGGGGATGTCTATGAAGGGAAATGGTTTAACAACCGACGTCACGGGCAAGGGAAGCTGCTCCGGGCGGATGGGGAGATCTACGAAGGGATGTGGGAACGCGATGAACGGCATGGTGCAGGAACGATCCAAAGCATCGACGGCACCTGTTTTAAAGGGATGCTCGAGCATAACCTGCGGAGCGGGGAAGGGGTGATGGTCTTCACCAACGGCGATGAATACTACGGGAACTTTTCCCGGAATCACATCGACGGGCATGGGACGATGCGATTTAAGAACGGCGACGTCTACGTCGGGAACTGGAAAAACGGCATCCGGCATGGCGAAGGAAAGTACACGCTGAAGCGGAAAGGCGCGATCGTTCGCGGGAATTTCAGCAAAGGCCTCATCGAGGGAAACGGCACGGTCGAGCTCCCTGGCGTCTCCCTCTTTGTGGGTGTTTTTGAGCGTGGGGAGCGAATTAAAGGGACGGTGTTCTGGAACGCGAACGACGAAGGGGAGAAAAGCGCGATCGCCGTCCACGAAGAGGATTCCACGCAGCTCAATCCGTCGGAAGGATCAGTGGGAAAGAGCGGAGAGTGCGAACCTTCCACCTCGTCCCCCTCCCTCATCACGCAATCCTCTTCCTCGCCTAAAAACACCATCACCAAGACGGCGATATCCTCCCCTACGGGTGCGAGGGATCGAAAATGCTATCAAGGTGAGTGGGTAGGGGAGAACATGCATGGCAAAGGGCTGCTTTGGTATCGCAACGGCGACTTTTATTATGGCTTTTTCCACCAAAATAAACGCCACGGGGCGGGAAATCACCGCTACGCCGAGGACGGCCGCGAGTTTAGCGGGAATTTCGTCGACGACGTTCGTCAAGGCTTCGGCGTCGAGCAAAGCGCGGATAGGCTGATTAAGGCGGGCTGGTGGGAGCAAGACGTCTTTGTGGAAGGCTATCATGGGGAATGGGATGGTCGCGAGCTTCACGGCGTTGGTCGTCTGCGGCTCGCCGTGGAAACGTTTTTACATCAGGATTGTCGGAAAGTCTACACGAGGCGGGCGGTGTTGGCGAGTCGCCCATCACCGTCAATCCTGATGGATTTTTTTGGCATTTTTCAAGATGGCCTTCGCAATGGGGAGGGCCTTCTTCGCCTACCTTTCCTCCCTTTGCGAGGGGAGAACGGCGTGGGCCCGACAGGGGAGGAGCGGCGGTATGATTTATACGGCCCCTGCGTCGCCACGATCGGCCGATCGAATGAAAAAAAGCCGCCCCCATCGAAGGATCCCTCGCGCCCGACGGACGGCTGGTTTCCCCGTCAGCACGTCATCAAAGCGCGTTGGAAGGATGACGTGCTCGAGACCGAGGATGGGGTGTGGGCGTTTCCCAGCGGCGATGTTTATTGCGGGCCCTTCTCGAACGGCCTACGCGCCGGTCCGGAAGGCCGTCTTTGGATGTCCAACGGCTCCGTGTATGTGGGGGAGTGGCGGGAGAATACCCCCTGCGGGGAGGGCTACTTTTACGCGAAAAACACCTTCAACCCGATCTACGTCCGCCCAGACGTGCCTCATGCGCGGCCCGGCCCTGAGGCCTTCACCAAGGATAGCCCAAGCCCGCCGTGCTACCTAACCACTTCAGACAACCTAAAAGAACCCGATAGCGACGTACGGAATCTCGTTTTTAGCCTTTGGGGGGCCCCATCCGGCGTGGAGGATGGGGTTAAGAAGAACCATCCAGCTTCAGTTGAGAGCCCCACGCAGCCGCTGCGGCGGGGGTTGGTGGACTACCGAGATGACTACGTGCTTATGGGGAGGTGGAATAGGCGGGTTCTCCCGATCGCGGCCTACAAGGAGCTCGTTGCACCACAGCTCAACGAGGTGGCGGTGATGAAAAAGACCACCGCGTTGCGGGGCTCCACCATAGCGCAGGTCGTGATGCGGGGATACGACGCCCTGGGCAAGGGGAAACCCCCTTCCGACGCGCCTCCGATTGCACCAATCAAGGCCCCGAGCTCGATCCCGCTGGGCGAGCATGAGGGGTTGAGTATCGTCTTATATACCTCCGGAGTGTGGGTGCAGACCTTTTTCATTGGGAACTATCCCATGATGGTAACGCCGTATCTGCCAGGGTCGGCGTTTGATTGCTACCTGCAGCGGTTGCATCACGAGGGGCACCTTCCAAAAGGCTGTCAGGTGCCCTCACACACCTCCTCCTTCACCACATCGTTGCGGGCTGTGATGAAGGAGGTCGACAGGCCAAAGACGGCTGTCGCGCCCGCCAAAGGGGCTCGCAGTGGGGATGGAAAAGAAACTGCCAGATCTGGCGAGCCGATGGATAAGGATTACCCCAAAAGGTCCTTTGAAATGGAGGCGAATACCGTTGCGTTAGGGATTAACACACCCACCGCACAGCGTCCTTTTGTGCGGTCTAGCGAAGGGAAAGGCGGTGAGGACCTCGCCCCAACGTCGGTGGACTGCTGCACGTTTTGCAAAAAAAACTACAACTTTTTCCGCTCCCCAAAGTCGTGCACGCTGTGCATGCGCTCTGGCTGCGCGTCTTGCCTTATTCCTATGGAATCCACCTCATCTCGGCAGCCTGACATCGACGCCTTGATCGCCCGCTCCCTTATGCTGCAGCAGCGGGTCCTGCAGCACGCGAAAAATCAAATCGTCAACAAGGATACTAATTTTGAAACCTACAGAGATTTATCCGCGCAGGGCATCACATCTGTACCGGTATGTACAGACTGCACCCGCTCGGTAATGCTAGGGATTCAAACCAACATTATATGGATCCCGATGCAAATAATCAACTCCGTCCTCTTTCCCGTACCGATGAAAACTCCAGAGAGGAATAAATCGCCCCTTGAAAGCGACAGGCCAAACCTCCCCGAGGGAAAAGAGGAGTCTGGAATGGATCCCAATCAGGCGGTGCCTCCCATAGAAACAGATTCCGACGTCACAACCGTCCCCTCGGTCATCACCACGATGCAGATCAGAAAACCAGCGGATGGCCTTGGAAACCCCGCCTTCCCAACCGACCCAAGAGGACGCTACGAGAATGCAGAGGAAAAAGAAAACCCTTGCGATGAGGTGGAGTCTTTGACCTCGTCGAACTCTGCGGAGGTGCCTCTCCCGACGTTGTCGGACGTTCCTTCCTCCTCCTCCAATCTCTTCAGATCGCCCGGTGGCCTCGACGAAAGGGAAGTGGTGCGTGGATGCGATGACGGAGCGCCCGCGATCCCCCCTCTCCTGCGATCCCAAAGTCGAAAAACGCCGAGCACGGATTACATCATCTACGCCGGCTACACTTCGAAATCCATCCCCCACCTCTGGGGGGAGCTGTGGTGGGGAGGGGAAAATAAAGGCTACTACAACGGAGGGTTTTGCTTCGGGGAGCGGCATGGCTACGGAACGCAGATTATGGTCTCCGGCGAGAAATACGAGGGTTGGTTTCGGCATAACCTGTGGAGCGGAAAAGGGAATTACTTCTTGGACGACGGCTCCGTTCTGCATGGAATTTTTCGCCGAGGCAAGCTGCGCAGGTTGTGTTATCACGGTGAGGTCGACAGCCGTCGACGGCCTCATGGCCGTGGCGTGAGCTACGAGGCAAACGGTTCGATTTACAACGGGGAATGGCATCACGGCGAGCGGCGTGGTACGGGGGTCTTACAGAACCTAGACGGTCGGATTTACAGCGGGGAATTTCGTAATGGAAACATGAACGGTAAAGGCAAGCTTATTGAGGGTGGGAACGTGTACTACGGCGAGTTTGTCGCCTCGCTCAAACACGGCAAGGGGGTCGAGTTTTCTGGGCTTTATGCGATGGAGGGTCAATGGGTGCGCGGCCTCAGTAGTGGCTACTGCAAGATATGGGATAGCATCACTAGCGAACTCTACGAAACGACATACCACGAGGGGAAAGAGCGAGACGACTGCTTTCTATACCCAGTCAAAGTCGAGGACCGCCTGACTTTAGACTGCGCCAACTGCAAGACCAGCTTCTCACTCTTCCTTCGGCGCCATCACTGCCGTCTTTGCGGAGATGTATTTTGTGATGCTTGCACACAACCCCGCGCCACGCTGCCGGATCATTTCTCCAAGAACGCTAAAGGTGGTGAGATCAATAGGGCTAACCTGGACGCCCAGCGGGTGTGCAACGCGTGTTTTTCGCGGCTTCAGCAACGCAGGATGGTCGCAATCAAGCGGTATGCCGACAAGTCCATATACGCGGGGTGCTGGAGCCAACGTCAGTGGGTCTCACGTGGGCTGTATTGCCGCCCAGATGGACTTTTTATCGTCATGGATAAACACGGCAAGCCGATCCTTGAAAAAAGCGCGGCGAACAAGGTCGAGCAAGCGGGCAGCGGCAACAATGGTAATAAAACCTCTGAGACATGCGTTCCCAATGGGGACTCAACCGCCAAAAAGTCGACGCTAGCATGCGACGAGGTAAAGCTGCAAGACGCGAGCCCCTTACGAGACACCTTGAAGGCATTCACGGAAAGCTCACCCTACAAGGAACTGGAGCTATTCTCGTTGTGGTGGACGCAGATAACGACAGAATGTAAGCTGATGGTACCCCTTGAACTACCACTCATTCAGCGATGCGAAGGTTTCCGCCAGAAGCTATTACCGACAGAGGCAAAGGAAGGCCAATTGGAGGGTGGTAGCCCTGCAGATGCTATCCATACCAAGATCGAGGATAGCACCAGCTGCTTTCCTAAACCACCTGTGGTGCCTTCACCCAAGCTTTTTGTATGCATGCATGACGCCTATCACGAGCACAAGGTCCCATCCAGTCACGAAAACCCTGAGTCTCAGAATGTGGCAGGCGACGAACATACTGCAATACGAAATCCAGCATTAATTAATCATGAGTCTTATGACTACGAAGATGAAAATGTTCACAGTGCAGTGCTTCGTGCCGCAAAGTTCGCGCCGGAGATCATCCCACGTCCACCACCGCTGCCTCTACACCGAAGTCCCCATTGTGGCGTCCCGCATAAAACGCTTTCGAACGACTGCATTCAACACGAAAATCCGTCAGATACGGGCCTTTTTCCACCTTCCGAAGCAGAGGACACCCCAGCAGAGAATGCGGATTCTGGACCTTATGCCCCATTCCTCTCGCCCCCCCCTCGATTTGAAGCCTGTGACCGCAGCGATGCGGTGGTGTTGACCAAAATTGTCGAAGAACGCCTACGGTGCTTCCCTGAGAAGCAAAAGGAACCGGCCCGGCTGATCTCTCCCACCCCCGTCCCGCCTCCGCACGGCACGAATGCGGAAATTCGCTGGGAGGACTGGGGGACTCGCGAGGTGCCCACCTACAAGGGGAACGCGCCACGCGAAGGGCAGCCCAGCGCGGCCCCTTCGGAGGCCCTCGGCTATGTCTCCTGCCCTTTCTGGCGGCCGCACACGACTGACGCGCAGGGGATGCTCGTGGCGGGAAAGATGACCCGCGCGGTGGAGTTGATGCGGGGAAAGGACTGTAGCCCGACCACGCAAGGACGCCCACGGGCCGTCCCCCCTGCACCCCTTGACGCCGTCTCGGACCTCTCCTCAGAGGACTCTCTGGGGAGTCCGGACGGGATCGTCCCAACGGAACCCAAGGCCCAGGCCGGACGGAAAGGGAACTCCAGCCCTTCCATGTCACACAACGGGCGGTCCGAGCGCTGGGACAGTCCAGGGCCTCATCCCCGTCCTCTCACAGGGAGGGCGGTCAGTGCGCAGGACGGGAGGCCACTTGGAGTTGGGAGGGGGGACGCCGGATGGCTTCCCGCCCCGTTGACCGGGCCGTTCCGGTTTCACATTCAGACCCTTCCCCTCCCCGCAGGGGGTGACCGAGCGGGGAAGAAAGTGATGCGGGTGAAGGTCGCCATGCGGCCCTATGGATTGAAGAATGATGCATAGGCCGTTGAGAAATGCGAAGATCGAGAAGGGGGTAGGATAGGAACCACGTGCTTTATGTGAGCGATTATGCATTAGCTCCTTGATTTAGATATGGTGGCGTATAATGTAAAAAAAAAAAGGAAGTGAAATTTATGACACAGTGCAATGCGCACACTACAGAATTATCCATCGACGGTTAGGCAAATGAATCGATAGTTCTAACCCTCTTTTTGGCTTCAAGAATTGATCTGCTTCTTTGGATTAACTTTCTCACTTTATAGTTCTCGATATTGGATACTGTGTGCTGATTGCCTAGCATCTTCTTTCTATTCTTTTTGCAAGTTTGAAAAATTATTTTCCAAACTTATTTACTCGAGACGTATCCCATTCATACGATTTTTTTTGAACGTAAGCACCAAATACGCTTCAATGGAGAAAAAAGCTATTACGATAGTGTATATCTATCTGCATAATATATAATTGCTTAATTATAGTTCTCTGAGCTGCAAAAATGACCATTACTTCCCCCATGCAATTGACACTTTAGCTTTAAAGCACGTTGCATGGCTTAAAAAAAAAGTGCAAATAATATTACACGAATTGCATTGAATCATCCTTTTTGGTGCGTTACTTTCCTTCTTTTTTTCATCATTCATCTATGCTTCATTTGTTATCCCTAAATCGGGTAAGTGGTTTATAAAAAGGACATAGTGTGAGTCTTTGTTTGGCAACGGTGTAGTCAATTTAGGGAGTTGATTAGATATTATTATTCTATATTTACCTTATACAGATATTTATATAGTTATATATCTTTGGGGGTAGGGATAGTATGGTTTTCCACAAAAAGTACTATTCTTACAACTGAACACCGAAAAGAGACATTATATAAGGGCTTCTAGCACAATCTTGCAGCATTGTAAAGCATTAGCCTTTTTCTATTTTTTCCCGTTTTATTTGTCTTCTAGTATTACGTCGCCACTAATTCTAATTCTTTTTTCTTTGAAGGGTTATTAATGCTTTTTGAGCTATAGGTTTACCAGCCTTGCATCTAAACTCTTTAAACGCAGCCAGCTTTTCACGGTGTTTTTATCTAGGAAAAGGAGTCACTCGGCAAACATTTCGTCTCATTTATATATATTTACTTTCTTTGTATTTTTGAAAAGAGGAGGAAACATTATTTTTGATAAAAGAGTAGAAAATTTGTTATTCAACATTTATTTATTGGTGTAAAAACTTTGGATTATAATCCGTGATACAGGCATCATGGCGATTTATATACTCAATTATTTGCTTAATAGGTTTTCGAGGGATGCAACTCCAATACTATCGGAACTTCAAAAGAGTGCGATAGACACGAAGCCCGATGATGTGGCAGTAAGCTCCACTCTAATCAAAGCGACTATCTCCAAGGGCAACTTTGTATTAGAGCAGGACATCTCCCGTATCTCGCAAGCATCCAACACTCCTACCAATTCCCCGGTATACGACAAGCAAACATCAAACGTACCAGGTACGTTGGCTGACTCCACGCGATGCGAAAGCGAAACCGGGCTAGTCCTTCATGGCACGCCGCAAAAGCCTGCTGCTTACGCGGACAGTCACACTAGCAACGCTGCCGACGCTGGAAATGGTGATGACCCCTTGTGGGAGGCAGGTAATCTCGTGAAAAGCAACTCCGAAGAGGAGGAGACCCGTGTTTGCGATCGTCATAGAAATGCTTCTCAAATGTCTGTGGTGAGCTTGAATCCTCAAACACGGCGCAAAATGCAGAGAACATCAGAAGCGGACGAAAATTTCTCCTTCCCCTTGAACCAAAAACACATCAGCTCATATGTTCTCAGAGATACCACGTTGCCCACCCATGCTGCGTCTCTTGACGGTTTGAAAAAACATTTTGAAAGCAATATGGTAGACGTCATATCCCTGGAGAAGACCGAGGTGAAGAGCACACCCCCATCCGCACAGCCCCTCCACAACCATGAAGGCGATGATGAGACTGCAAACGAGACAAAACTACTTCTACCCATCGTCCAAGAGGTAGTTTCTACTAAGGAAAGCAATCGCGCTCAGATTGCCTCTTGTACACTACAGACGCATGGTATGGCGGATATTATTGCGTACACAGCCCCTGTCGATACTCTCGATGTTTGCGCCGTCCCAAAGACAGAAGTTCCCATGCCGTTCTTTTCAGAGACGTCGCAGCTGAAGCCTCATAAAGACAAGCTGTGCCCCCCTCAACAAGAGAAATGTGAAGCCCTGCAAGACCAAAATGGCGATCCGGAGAGATATGGAGACCGCAATGATAAACAAAATAGTTACGACGAATTGGGAGGTAAGAGCCAAGCCGCACAAGTCCTGAGACCGTGTGTGAAACCATCACCTCCTTTCGCAAAAGAACACGATCCCGCGTGGATCCTTGGGCACCCTCCCGACCAGTACTCCCTCCCAGCCATACACGGTTCATTCCCTGTGTTTGGGAGGCCTTCTGCGGATCCCCCTATGTCGTGTCACTTTCCTCAACTCCAGCGTCGCGATGAGACGCTCAGGGACGATCGGACCCCCACCCTTCCCCCGCATTTCCACACAGAAGGGGAATCGCCTCACCCATCTGGTAGGGGAGCATCCTGCGCGGGCGACGAACATGGTGGGAAGGGTGGGTCTCTTGGCCTAACCACGGTGCGCTTTGGGGAGGGCCGGCCGGACGGGTTTGGGGCCCCCGCCGTCTTCTCCTTCTCGTCACCCTCTTCCTCTTCGCCGTCTTCGTCTTCGCCCTCTTTTCACGTCCCGTTTGGTCCCGACCTGCCGCCCTCGAAGGCGTGGCTGAAGGCGGTGGTGCCGACTCGGGGGAAACGCGAAGGAGGGGGACCCCTGCGCCCGATCCACATGCGCGAGGTCGCCCAACACCGCTCGGAAGAAAGTCTGTGGGCGGTCATTCGCGGCGTCGTGTACGACTTCACCGAGTTCGCAAAATTCCATGTTGGGGGTCCTCAGGTGCTTCTGGAGCACGCTGGCACGGACACGACAGAGGTGTTCGATCGGTTTCACGCATGGGTGGATTGCGAAAGTCTTCTTGCTTCCTTCAAAATCGGGATAGTGGCTGATGGAGGCGTGTAATCGATGGGAGTAGGGAAAAAGTAACAGAGCAAATCTGTTCATTACAAAGTTTGATATATATCAGCTTGTTTAAATTTCTGCACTTTTCTTTCTAATAATGCTTACATAAAATGCATCTGTTTAACTAAGTTTCTGTTTAGGGGAGTGAATTTACTATTGGAGCTTTAATATGTCCTGGAAGTGAACCATTCCCCCATATATTTATCTTATTTTTAATTACTCTTATTCCGTTTTCGTTGTTTATTTTTCCATCGTTTAATGTTCTATTTTTGTTTCGTGTGGAAAATTATTTCAAATGTCCCTCCCTAAGTTGTTTAAGACTGAGATTGGTAAATTATAATTTCGTTATATACATTTTGTTTTTTGTTAGTGAAAAGTGTTCCTCCACCCCTTTATGGTGTCGCTATGAAAAGGAAAGGGAGGTTGAAACGGATGTTTTGCTTTGTTGTCCTTTTTCACTAAAAAAAAAAGGTTTCGCTACGTTTGGGAAAATGCACATGCCATCCATCATTCTACTTACTGCAATATGGCGCGTTAATTTTGAAACTTCGCATATGAAGAAACTCAATGGAATAAAAAATGAAGGAGTAGATTGGAAAGAAGTTATGTATTTTGTTATAGTAAGTTGATCCTTGAGGAATGTATTCGGGACAAAGTGTCCAATTAGACTAATATTCTGGTTAGCTTTTTTATGAAAATCAACGCAGGAATTTTATCATCCCACGGCTAAATAAAAATAAAATTATTGTTTTTGCATCACATCAGTTTAAGGTACTCTGTCCTTCCTAAATGTGTAGATCATTCAGACTATAAAGTTTTCGTTCAGCAACGTGAAGGTATTCGTTTTCTGAGTAGTTTTGCTAGCTTGGAAGTTTTTCAGCGATAAAAAAGCGTAAATGTGTATATTTTGCACGTCTATATGTTCATTTCTTCCCTCTCCTTTCACCCCTTAGCTTATAATCTGTTATTATTGTGTTTCGTCTTTTCCAGATAAATCGGGATGAAAATAGTTGCGCAGGTGTGAAACGAGTACTGAAATATCTATTTTAAATTCTTCTATATTTTATTTTCTTGGAAGTTTATCATTGTGAAATACTGATAATTAATCCGACTAGTTAGTTTAGTATAATTTGCTTTGAATTTGTCTCTACGAGTGATGCTTTTGGTCTCTTCCCAGGCCACCGGATGATTAATAATCACAAGATAATGATGATGTTATCAATAGTCCGATGGGCTTTAGGAATAGCAATAAAAACAAATGTGTTGGATATTTGCTTTTATATATTGGATACGGAATTAAATTAGAAACACTATGACAGAATACTTTAAATATATAGAATCCGTATGGGTTGCAGTTCGAACATTAAAAATTACAAGACTATGTTCTGATGAATCATTAAGAATAAAACACTATGGAATAAATAACAAATAATAAAAACCCTTAAAACCAACAACTTATTAAAACCTATTAAATCCACAAAAAAGCAAACGTATAACATAAACAAAACATTTTTAAAAAACAACTACAAAACCTTATTCTCAACACTATAATTAACACATGTCGCGATCAAAACTAATGGATAAAGAATGGCGAACTAATAAATACCAAATCCTACCTCTTGGTCCAAGTAAATGATTGAAACCCTATAAATAGAAAACAATACAACGGCACAGCTGAAATTAAGACACTTTACTGGCTACTTCATGTATACCTCTCCTTCCCCCCACCCCCTTCTACACCTTGCCACTCTCGAAGGTCAACATACAACGATACCCCCCTCCTCTAGGGTAGCCTCTATTTCAAGCAAGATTACTGTGTGAGCTCGTCAAGGGAAAAAATATCGCTGCTACGCATTTCAGTGTCACAGCCTCAGAATGGGAAACGGGTGCTTTTCAAGACCAAACCACTCCAACAGCGTGTCTGACACGTGCAGTCCCACCCACGCTCCGGACAGTGGCATATCCGATGGGAAGGCAGTCTGGGAAGAACGCCTGGTCAAGCTCATTGGTTTGGACCCGACATCCGTGCTCCGTGAATACGCCCGCAAGACAGCCTCGATTCATGTGCACGACCCCAGCGACCCTGCGGCCACGTCGGACGACGACCCTGGCAAGATCGTGCGCAAAACTGTGGCGCAACTCGCGAAACTGTGCAATGAAACGCACACGTATGGGCAGCGCTTTGCTGACGTGTGGGACCAGCACAGGGACGGCGAGATGGAAGACTGCGCTAACGGTGCGGTACCCGGGGAGAGCATCAGCCGCATACCGAAGCTCTTCAAAATGGCATGCCTGAAGAGTGGCATGGTTAAGTTGAAGACGGATTCGGGTGTTGCCAACACTCTTGGTGATAACGACATTATGGTGCCGTCGCAATGTAATGTTTGCTCGGCGACGTTCCACCTCATGCAATTCGCTTCGCAGGATGTCCTCTCGTACGGGGAGGGGTTCCTTTCGCGCATCATGAGCCTGCCTGGGGTATCAATCTACGACACCACCGACTGGAAGGTGGAAATCTCACTGGCCGACATCGATGTACACGCGTTGCAGGGAAGCAAGCAGACCGAGGAGGGAAGTGAAACGGCGGCCCCAGCGTCGGACCACGGCTCCCCGAACTCGAAGAGGAAGGCCATCATGATCCGGCACGAGAAGACAAGTGTGTTTCAGGGTGAGGATCAGGACCAGAATCAAGCCCCGGAATTCCAGTTAACTTGGGAAATCACCATGTACATTGACCAGGAGGTCCTGGGACAAAACTACGCCGCCTTCCAGAGTCTCGGGGCCGGCAGCGAGCCCGAACAAGAGCCGAAATCCCCCTCGAAGGATCACCTCGTGATCCACTCGTTGCCCAGCCCCTCGGAGGAGGACGGCGCCCGCGGGGCGAAGGACGGCAACTCGACGGCCGCAGGGGACGCAGACGCGGACGCAGGTTCCGAGCCCCAGCATGACGCCCCTGCCGACCCCCAGAACGACGCCCCCGCTGAGGACCAGCAGGCGCAGGAGAAGGAAGCGGATGAACCCCAGAGTATCCCCGTGGCGCCTAGCCCGCCGGCGAAACACACGAAGGAAAACCTAAAGCGGGATGGGATCACGACGCAACAGCAGGAGGATATGATACGCAAGGAACTCATCCATTGCGACGCCAAAATCATCAAGGTCGTCATGGCGAAGCCGTCGCGCACGCTCACTGGGGAGGCCTCAAAGTGCAAGAAGATGAAACAGGAGCTCACCTCCATCCTCAAGAAGTGCTATCATGTGGAGCCGGTTATAGTGGAGAAGCTGGAGTTGGGAGATGATACTCAGACCGAATAATATTATTAAAGTATTTATCTATATCAGGAAAATTACACACAAGGGTTTGGCTTGTGTGCTCGATCCCTATCCCCGCCGAAGCACGGGGAAGAGCTCTTGTTCAATATATACCTGTGTGTGGCAGCCAGATGTGTATGTCTCTTCTGTTTCACTTTCCTTTTCTCTAATTGGGCAAACAAATAAGTGCTAAGGCAATAATACGTGTGGTAGAACAATGCGATGTAAAAAAGGCCTGCGTTATAGATTCATTTAAATTAGTATGGGTCCTCTCTCATTAAGAGCCTAATGACGGAGGAAACCTGTATCTAAAGCAAACGGAAAATGAAATTAACAATAGTTAATACTGACGGAGAGGGTGTTTTTATTTTCATGTATTTTATTTCAGAACGTTACCCAGTAACATTGCTATGATTGCTATCATCGTTAGTTTCGATACCAAACTCAGACTTCATTGTGCATTGAGTCTCTCGTTCCTCGCATTTTGAATCGCGCTTATGGACTTCCCGCCGGGTAAACATCGTCTTTTCTTTCTGAGTTATTAATGTTTATTGTTTTTCCTCCTTATGTGTTTGAAACTTTTGGAAAAACTACTTCACTTTTTTTTTGGTATTTACAAAAATCTATGATCTTTTCTTGCGTGTGTAGCATTCTTTTATTCTTTTATTTTTTTTTTATTTTCAAGATTGTTTTAGAATTGTAGCTTTATTTAAATTTAAAGTATCGTTCTTATGTCTATTTCAATTCCAAAGGCCAAAAATCTCCTTCATTCAAACTTTACTGATGACCGGGGGACTAGCCTAAGTGAAATTGAGTCTACAGTAAGCGAAAGTTTACAAGATTTTTCCGTCGACTCAGGTTCTCTCTCTGACTTTTCTAGTGTAGAGTATGATGGCCCCTTACCTCGCCCTCCCCTTGGCCTAATACTTTTGAGCCTGATGAGCGAGACCTACAAAAAGTTGACTGATCAATTTATGGGCTTTTCTGTAAAGGTTCCACTACTTTTGCAGCATAGCGAAAAATCTCTTGTTCCTGGTGACGGTGGTACCAACGATCTCAGCCTTAGGGAGAATGCATTAGAGCTTCGGCGGACGTTGAAAACTCTCCACAAGCAGCTATATTTACTTGAGAAACTATCGGCAAACAGCGCCTCCCTCAATGATGAGTCGTACCTTTACTCAAGCCTTTTAGAGGAAAAAACGCGTAACCGCGACACCGATTCAATACCATTACTAATTGCTGACAGCAAAAAATCTTCTACATTGGTTGTTCCTTCCTCAAATGTGAAGAACACTGCGGCGTCTTTTCACCGTTATACTCCCTTGAATTCGCGTCCACTGCTGAGCAGCAACAACTCGATCACCCTCCCCGATATTACGCCACTCTCACCTCACTTAGATAGAAGCGGATCTGATTACAGACATGACAGTAAGTCTGTATTCCAGGACCCACCTTTCGAAATCAAGAACGTGAAATTAAACCTGGATCATGTGCAGTCTGAGAGGATTGTTATGGGCAAGCATAACGATATAACCTCCATCGAAGACTCCCTTGGTGCATCCAGCACAATGATAAATATGAGAAGCGAGCTGTGTAGCTCAAATAGTTGCTTTTGTTCGGAGTCCATCGGCCCCATCCCACCGTTCCCGGTTATCTCCAACTTAAAATCTGGAACCTACACTCTTACGCTGGAAGAAATGGAAGGGTTTGACGTGGCAATTCCCTTGAATAAATTAAAAGTCACCATTATAGACTATCGCATGGTGTATGAAAAGGTAGAATACGTCCTGAAACCTCTCACTAGTCGAACATTTCCTAATGAACCACACGTGATGAGCTCAGGAAGTCATAACGCCTTGAATTTCTTTAACACACCACCACTAAATTTCACCCTCATGAAGGATCATCAGTTGGCGGTCTTTGTGGTGTTTCTAAGACACAACAGACGCCTGATATGTTGGACTATACTCTGTGCTGTAGACACGTTTTTGTGGGCAGAACCTTTGCGTGGCACCCCTTACGATGTCAAGAATGCCCTGATATATGGGGGTAACATCCTCGATGGAGCAGTAATTCGTGGAAGGATTCAATTAGGTGATCTCGACAGTCCCTCTCCAACGGAAGGACTCTCAGGCCTTGGCAGCAAGCACTCCCTTCAGAAGTTACCTCCATTGAATGAAACTGCTCATGTAAACTCATTTAATAGCCTTGAAGCTTACCAAACCGATAGCAAAATAAGAAAAATGTCTGGTCTAAAAACTTCGTCGGGTCAGATTCAGCCTCCGCTTTCTACCCCCATGGTTCCCCACCATCTCCCGGAAATCCCTAGTCCAAAGGGGCGAAGTGGCTCTTTTTTGGAGGGTAGTAACGACATCAACGAGGATTCTGATCAAGCCAACTGTGATGATGGCGACGGTTTGGAAGCTGAAAATACCGAAAGCGACAGCCTTCCCTCACTGGTGTCTTCCAACTCCTCCCTGAGTGAGGAGAACGAGGAGGCCGATCCCACCCCCGGCGCCCGCGCTACCGAAGGTAAAAGAGACGCCACCCCGATGCCGCCCAACCTGCCGCCGCTGAGCTGCGCCCTGCTCTCCGCGTCGAGCGCGGAGCTCTCGAGTGGGGAATCCCTCTCCGACCCGCAGAGCCCCGACGACGCCGCGGGGGAGGGAAGGCGCGCGCCTCAGGCCCCGTCGCGGGAGACGAGCTTTTCGCCGCA
>HF955099.1:22910-35145 GCA_000582765.1 Phytomonas sp. EM1 | reverse complement strand
GACCCCCCACGCGGCCGACGAGCGGCTTCGCACCCCGCCCATCCGAGGGGACGGCCGCCGACGGGGGGGCCCTCCCGCGCGAGGTGGACCCTGGCCTCTCCCTAAGCGGCTCCGCGTCGGATGGGGACCCGAGGGGGTCCCCGGACGCCCCGCGTGGGGGCTTCCGCGGGCGCTACCGCTGCCTTCACCGGGAGCTGCGCCCGACCCTCGACCCGCACGGCCGGCTGAAGGTGCCGGCGGAGTACAAACCGAACGACCGGCCCGCGTCGTATGTGGACCTCCGTCCGTTTGACAGCCCGGCGCCCGCCGCGACGGGGGTGTGGGAGCTGCTAAAAGGGGTGCGCCTGGATGACGAGGAAGGGGCGCGGCCACGGCGGCGACCCCCCGGCCGCGTCACCGGCGCGGTGGTTCACCTCGATCTTGATAGGGTGTTTGGAGTGCCGGTGAACTCGGTGGCCGCGCGGGTGCTCGTCTACGTGATGAACGCGGTCGACCCCAAGAGTGGGGCCCTCCTCCATCCCTTGAACGGCCCGTATAGCTTTATGCGCGCGCCCGATCTGATCGCATACCAAATCCACACCTCGAGCATCCTCGATCCTGAGTTTATCGCTAACCTGAATGTGGCGGTTGGGAATGAGACTTGTGCGGTGGTCATCGTGGAGTATATCACCAGGGAAGAAAAATTCCCCATCGTGCTGGGGCACTGCTGCTTGCCAATCCAAAACACCTCTCACACCGGTAACTTCCTATGCCGCATTCGAATGGGCGACCCACGACGCTCAAGAGAGCGGAACCTCGGAGACCTCCGACCAGTAGAAGAACTCGTGGAGGAGCAAGTTCATGACTTGCAGCACTACACGCAAATGGAGATGGAAGCTAGCATCGACGCACAGGCGCTTCGCAACCTCCTGTCAGTTCCACCTCTTGCACGTGCGGAATGTGTGCCGATGGGTTTTTTGGCGTGGCGGCTGAACAGCGACGACGTGGAAGGACCCTACGACCTGATGCCCGGGCAGATGCTTCCCTCCCGGCAGGAGATATGCGTTTTAATGTCCCGCCGTGGTTTAGAGCCGGTCGCCCCGATCGATCGCGGTATCACAGAAAAGGACTTCGTAGATGAGTCTTTTTCAGGACGCGCCCGGCTTCTCAATGATCGTATCAGCTATATCAGCCTGTTCAACCCGCGCCGTGGAGTTTTTTTGCAGGTGGAGTGTCTGCGTGGCTTTGGTATGGGCAAAATTGCAGTCTACGTTGTAGCCGTCAGTTTGCTTGAGAAGCTTAAGCCCCAAGAGTCATTAGATGTGGACAAAACGGATAGACAGCAATTGCGGCACTTGTACTGCACAAATCCCGCGAATTCTCTGTCGGATGTCGGCATTCTCGATTTTGATGACGTACCCTTTATCCTGTCTAATATTGCGCACCATCCCAATACTATGGCTATTTATACAGTACTCAAGGTAACCTTCCCCAAATCGAAAAATTCTCTGATGAATCTAAATTCGAAGGGTAGCCAAAGCAATTCTCCTTTGGATACCGCGCAGAAACCAAAAGTTGAGGGGGTCGGCTGGACCACAAATAGGATCTTTTTAGATCAATCCGATATTGCTCGACAGGGCCGATTTGCCCTTCCACTGCTAAAAATGTCAATCTTCGAGAAGGTTATAAAGGGGATGAAAAAGGAAAGCTTCAACGACATTTACTTGAGGAGTATCCGAGACCGAAAGGCATCCTTTGTGTCGCCCAATGCGACGCTAACGGTCGCGCAAGGTGATCCGGCGTGTATGGTACAGATCCTTAGCGACCTCCCTGGACGTCCACATATCCATCAGCTTCTGATGCCGTTTAACATGCGAAATTGTTTTCCCACGAGCACCAATGAGGGCATGATTGGATATTCGCTCCAGAAGGCCTATGAATCCAGCCTCCGGATCGACGAACAACTGCTCAAAAAAAAGGTGTGTCATGTGGTAGAAAAATATTTGAAACTTCATGGTGAAAATAAATCGTTTTAAAATAATCCCATATATTGTTGAACTATAAATGAAAAAGAAAAGAAAGAAGGAAAGATATTTTTTTATATTGATAGTGTTGTGGTGTTCTGACTTAGCGAATGCTTTTCTGTAAATCATTTTACTCAACTCTTCATTTACTATGTTCTCGTCATTGATATATTGTCACCGCTATTAACATGAGAGCTCTCTTTAATCTTGTGTTAGAGTTTTTTTCGAAAACTCTAACGGATAGGAAAATAAAAATAAACTTCGTTTCCTATGGGACAAGTATAGAGTTGAAATTTTCAAAATATCTTCTATGTTTGAAAGTAGAACTACATATATTTAACCAAAATGCCTTCTCAGGTTCAACATGGATTTCCGCCTCCTATGTGTATCTTTCTTAGATCTTTATTGATCTTTTCGTTCACTTATTTACTAAAATGTTGTTGTTGGTTTTCGCATTTCTTGCTGCTGGGTATGATGTGTGTTACCAGAGGTGTGTAGCTTTTTAGTTGTAAATAAGCGAATCATTGCTAACCACTCTTATGAATACTTTCAAAAGGCAAAATAAAAGATATGCAACCTTGCATGTTCTCTGTTCATTTGGATTATTTCGTGCTTGTCAAAAATTAAACTTTAATTACTGTATACCCTTATTTTGGTTCATTTTATTTTTGCTAACATCTCCCAATCCATATGAATTTGTCATACTTTGTCGTATTGAGTTTTGTGAAGAAACAATTTTCTATCAAGTGCAATTTTTAGTCATTAAGCCTTGTTTGAAAAATTCCAACTATACATACATTATGAGGCCCTTGCTTTCCATGACTACGTGATCCTAAAATTACTCCTGTGGATCAAATTTATTCCTACTCAAGATAGGATGGTAATAAAGAGGTATTTAAACCCTAGTAAATGCCCTCCAACCTATGTAGCTCATGAAAATTATCAACACTAATATTTTGAGATATAGTTTGTCGTAACTCGCGAATAATAGGCTTTTCATCTATGTATGTATATATATATATATATATACCACTTTTGTTCTGTCACTAACTCATCATCCAGGAAAGTGAAATATGCGCTGAACCATATTAATAACTGACATGTGGTTTTTGTTTTTTGATCGGTTCTACGTCGAAAAAATGTTTTTTTATGAATGTATAATACAAATATATGTATAATTATGTATGTGTATATATACAGCAATATTAATAACTATTATCAGAATTTATTTTCCCTTCTGTAGCTCATAATAGTGGTTATCTATTAAATGCATTGTTTTCGCGTTTTTTCCAGTCTACGTGAACATTTTAACGCTTACGGTTGTGGATTATGCGCCACATTTCATTCCTTGATTTTAGAATGGGCTTCTCGTGTAAGGAGAGTGTATAATTGAACGTGTTCATTGAAGATTTCTTCAATACATTTAATACGGTGCTTACCTCTTAGCCAGGGCATTAGTGTATATTTTGCAATGAGAAATAGCGCCTCTTTTACCATGGAGGTATTTCCTAAATGCAACCAAAGACTGCTACATTAAGCCAATTACGTAGAAAATCATACCCATGCCACTCTCTTTGTAATGTGTAATAACTTTTCGATCTTTACCAATAGATGGTAAGATTCTCGAAACAGCGTTTCCTCATATGCTATTTGGAAGTTGATGTCTATATCGAAAATCGCAAAAAAAATTCTAATATTCTACTTGAATGTGCACATTTTTCTAAGGTTGGATAATAAAATCTCGCCTTCTTGCGAACCCATATTATGATCATACCCTATTCTACTCCCGCCTCCTCTCCTCCTTTGAAATCATTTGAATTCGTTCAGGCGCTGTGATAATTTGCATGGCTTCCGTTTTCTTTAATGTAATAAAAAATCAAATCTTGTTAGAATCTTATGAAGAAAGACAAAACAATGACATCATCAATATCTCCACCAATATCACAGCCACGTAGTGTGATATGTGGAGCTCATCTCTGGTGAACACTTTTCGTTAGATACTTCCGTATGCTCTTGATATGCTCTATTCTTTCTACTTTATACTCACCACTCAAACCAGATCTCCTCTTTTGATCTAGGTATTTCTTTACGAGGGCGTTCAGGTGATGTTCGTTCGCACCACTGAGTATCGTTTATTGATCCTCGTTATGAGGAATTAAGAAAAAATGATGATGTCCTTTTACTATTCTGTAGGCACATTTTACTTAAGTAGACTGCCTATAGTGGTTTCCAGGTATCAGAGGTCTGATCATGGATATATCTCTCTAGGTATATAGAAAGGACCATCAGAGAATGTTGAGCTGCAGCTAGAGGATGTGCATATTGTTGTGTATTTAGATATGTTTTTCACAGGTACAAAATTTATTCCATCCTCGAGTGTTTCCTCGTGGAGTTCGCCGCGATATCAGAGGAGTTGGATGAGCTGGCCGTGAGATGGAGTCATGGATAGCTTTTGTCAATTAAAATAAACGCACATCCATACGTTACTGGAACGTTTTTTCTTTTTTAGATTCGATATGACTGAGACGCTTTTGATTTTGTTCTCATTTGTGTGACTTGATGTATTTTTCATCTAAATCGTTTTGTATTTATATTCTAACTGGGATTCAATCAACACTGACACCGTCATAATCAATGCTTTTCTACATGGGGATAGAAGCTGTGTGCAAAGCTTGGGATCCCCGAAAATATCGATTTAGAGCTCAAGAAGCTTCGACAGCGAGTCTGATATTTAGCTTAATAAGAAGTAGCCTCTATTTGAGGGGTTCACAAGTCTATACCCTTTTCTTCTTATCGATAGATTCTTGTGCAAATCGAGAGTAAGGGTTTGCGAATGAATGTTGTCACGTAGATCTACAGCGGAACCAAGTATAAGTAACACTTTGTAAGCTGCAATGGAATGTTTTCATTAAACACACTGAAACATCTTTAGGGTGCTGCTGTCAGTGTAATGCACACACAACGCCTGAATCCTCAAAAGGGTGCGACTAAGGAAGTCCCCCTGTGCACATTATAAAACCAGAGTTTCCACACTTTACGCCTAGATTTAAAAACACCCATATTATCACATGAGTATTCTCACTATAAATTCCATTCAGTACGTGGCTCTAAACTGACTTCGTTCCAAACTCCATTGGTTGTCGCTCCTATTTCAAGAGGTGCTTCTGGATGTCTTAATGGTGGCTCTCCGAATGTGCGTAAGGAGGGAAGTGGTGGCCATGATTATTATGGCTGACACTGAAAAGTTATCAATAGGAACTGAGAGAAAAAAGTATAGGTGATGTTACTCAGCTCAAGGCAACAAAGGGGGGTCAGGCCGTACGCGAGCCATAAAAAAGATGTTGATTTCATAACTTGTACATTGCAATTCTTCATGTTGCAGGTGAAGTTAGTCTCATTTTGGTAGCAAAACACTTGAAGGTTGCTATGGAGATTCAAAAAGGCTTGCAGAAGAACACGCCTTATAAACTCCTTACTCTGCCAGCCATTCGAGCCGCAGAACGGCATCAAACAGCATCCGTGCTTTTTCCCCTTGGAGTTGCTGTTGTATTATAATCAACCTTTCACTACTTATCGTTTCTTTTGTACTAGGCTTAATATAGTCAAAAGGAAAAATACCTTACACAATATTTATTTCATTATCAATAGCAAATATTTAAATAATATACAAATTTAGTCAATTTTACACTCGATACCATACAAGAATATTGCAGCTGGCGTGATGTCTTTTTTTTCACGTGAAACAGACACCATTTCAGCGCAGCGTGAGGTTGAGCTGATCTTGTTGAATTTTCTAAAAAAAAAACAAGATGTATTTGATATTTGGCGTCATCATCCCGATTTCATCGCGCATGTGGAGGGAAGTGGAATGCATTCTGATGTCGCTTCTTTCCGCACGTCATCTGATGACACGAATTCCATGGAAACGAAATTTTTTCGTAGTGCGCATATAGGTTATGTAAAACGACAACTTCAGGATCTCCCAAGCGGGGTTCAGGGATTATACCCTTCGCGGCCGTGGTTAGTGTACTGGTGCTTACAGGCCGCTGACTTCCTAGGCATCACTGATCAGCTCTACGCGCAGGTTCCCGCCGATAGTATGGCCGACTTTTTGTACGCCTGCCTGAAGAGTAACGAAGAGGTGAACACGGCTAGCTTTTATTCGAGGGGGGTAGAAAATAAAGGAAAGGTGAAAGCGAGGAAAGACATCAAGAACGATGGTGGGAAGGAAACCCATCGACGTGAGGTCACGCCGATCGTCGGCTTCGCGGGAGGGCCGTTATGTCAGATTCAGCACCTCATCACCTCCTATGCCGCGTGCTGCGCGCTCTGCATCCTCGGCAAACCGGAGTACCTTTTTAATCTTCCACGAGCTGCTATTAAACGCTGGCTGATCAGCCTTCGCAACGATGACTGCAGTTTCCGCGTACACGATGATGGCGAAAGCGATATTCGAGCCTCATACTGTGCGGCCGTTATCACGACCCTCCTTCGTCTGGACGATCCAGCAACGTGGATCAGTCCACCCTCACGAGAAGACCTTTCCGATGACGAAATTTACGAATCGGAAGCGGCAGAAATCAAGATTGCACGGGATTCACGCGTGCTGACGCCGCAATGCGCTCTTTTTATTGCAGCCTGTCAAACACACGAAGGCGGTTTCGCATGCGGGACGCTCGCGGCGGAAGCGCACGGCGCCTACACGCAATGCGGTTTAGCGGCACTGCTGCTGGTGAAGCAACCTCATCTCATACAACGTGCGCGTTTACGCCGCTGGTTGGCGGTTCGGCAGCTCAGCTTTGAGGGTGGTTTTAATGGGCGCACAAACAAATTGGTGGACTCCTGCTATTCCCACTGGGTAGGGGCCTCTTTTGCTCTTCTGAGCGCCTCGGATAGCTATGCTAAGCTTCGGAACGTCTCCCAAAGAGAACTCGCCAGGTGCATGGCCCTACCCATTGATTCTTCATCGGGCGGGGGCGAGCAACAGGCCGATAACCTCGACGAAGATTACTCGTTTCCATGCCTACGGGCAAAAGAAGTGCTTCTCTTAGACTACACTCAGTTGGTTGATGTGAAGGGTATAAGCTGCAGCAGTGAAGCAGCATGGGACGCGTCGGAAGAAGAGTATCAAACGCAACAAACGTCATTAGAGCAATTTCTATGCATCGACGACGACGCTCTGCGTGAAGGGATGAAGAACCGATTATGGAAGAAAAGGATCGCATCAAACTTCAGGAACGCTTCCGAGCAGCAGCCCCATTCGGATGCTGATACCATCGACCCTGAAATTGAGCCCGACGAGGGTGATTTTCTATTTCACCATGGGAAGCTTCAGGAATACGTTCTCCAGTGCTGTCAGGACAAGAGCTTAGGTGGGCTCATGGATAAGCCGGATTGTGCACATGACGCTTACCACACATGCTACGGACTCTCTGGTCTGAGCATCTCACAGAACTTGCAGTACCTCAACCACGCGAGATCGACCTCGCCCTACGTCATACATGCGTTTCAGAAAGGCTATATTCCTGGAAAGATGTCGTGTGATAAGGATGGCCAAGCACTATCGTGCAGTGCTAAACAAAGGAGCTACGGTGTAGTGATAGGTGGTAAGTCAACCTTCGACAAGGCTGGCGTCAGTCTACTACGTTCTGGCAACCCGATATTTAATATGCACCAGAGTCGCGTTAGTTCGGTCCTAGGCATGTGGGGAATGAAAAGTTTTATTTGAAAATAAAATCCAAAAATAAAAGAAAAATATAAAGTATCGAAGAAAAATGGCCTGGAGTGTGTCCCTGCTAAGGGTTAAATGTTTGCAATACACGCATTTATGTTTTTTGTTTTTTTAAAAAAATGCTAACATCTCACCTTTTTCTCTCAAGGAGTGGGTAGATCGAAAAAATTATTTGATCACAACTCTGGTATGCAACCTTTTATTCATTTTATCATGTGCTTTGTATTTTATTTCCCTTTTTTTCCCCAATTAGCATTGGTGATTTAGATTGTCTTATAACATCAAACCACAAATCTCAACGAAAATAAAAGGAAAAAGGGAAGAACATCATTTGTTTTGACTTCATTAACACTCATGCAGCCACATTCGGATCTTGTACGAATCAACACAATTAAAGAAAAACATCCGAACCTAACCCAAACCCCATCAAACAGTGGGAATGAGCTCCCCTCGTACGTGAGCGAACGCAAAGTTGGTGATCTCTCCGTGAGCAGGGAAGACATCCAACGTGAAAGCAGGAATGATACCCCTGGTGGAGATGCCATTTCGGACAGTCTCGCACAGCTTGCAAAGGTTCCGTTCGATTTGAAACAATGGATTAACGCTGCGCTCACCGGCCTTAGCGAGAATGACAAAACAAAGATCGATAGCACCAATATATGCGAGAATAACAAATCATCTAACAAAGGAGTTGATGCGTCAAATTTTATGATTCGGAGCGAGGGTCTTATCGACAGGCTCATCACGCGCGTACAGTCCCACATACAAGATGTGGGGAGATGTGTGGATGAAATGATCTCTCAAACAGCCGTGCGTCTCCCACGTTCAATTCTCGAGCTTTCACGTATGATAAATGAGACTCAGGAAATCACTAGCGTGTTGGAAGGTCTTCAAGGAACGGTGAAGCTTCCTAGAGGCAATCTTTCCTCATCCACGCGACCTTCCCTCGCTATTGGGAGTGAAGAGTATGTCCAACGGCTCCATGAACTGAAGGAAACACAAACAAAGCTCAAAAGATGCCTGAACGTGCTTTCAAAGGCGACCTCTGTGAACACTAACATAGAGAAGATCGACAATGCTATTGGGCGATCCGCACTGCAGCGCTTTTCAGATGCCCCTATGGGGACTGCAGTGAACGAATTAAGAAAATCTTACACAGCTCTAACGAAGGTAATCAACCTTATTCGGCAAGTTCAGAATGATCTTCAGTATTTGAGAAAAGTGGACCCATCGTACGGTGAAAAGTATCAGGTCGTACTTGAAAAATACGAGGAAATTCTTGAAAAAATGCTTGAGCATGAATGTGTAGAGCGCCTGGTTGAACACCAAGCAGAAAGCGCTGTCGAATTCTTTCAACCCTTGAAGATGATTGGCAGGATGGATGCCGTACTTACCAGTTACGTCAAGCGGGTAGGACATTTACATGCGGAACGCATTCAGCAAATGTTTTGTGTAAGTGAGGAAAATGCAGAGCCCTCCAGTGTGAGTCCTAGTAGGGCGGCAGAGGTAATACGGAAGCAGCTTGTACCTTCCATAAACGTCTGTCTGGCCACAGAATTCGACTTTCTTTGTGATCTTGAAGAAAAAACAATCACTTATCAGTGCAAAATAGACGCAGAAGGTAGCCTAGCATTATTTGAAGATACAACTTCTCGTTTTGATGTACCCGCTTCAAATATTAGTTTACATTCTTCCGAGTATGGGAGTAAAAAGGAGATGGATTCGATATTATTGACAGACTTGACTCCCGCCATGAACTACACATCGAATACAGCTTTTGTGGTGCAGGCGATGGAGCAAATTACTGGCATTATCAGTGAAGCTTTCAACATCCCCATGATGCAACTTCTACAGCACATCCCATCAAATAAGGATCTGATTGATTGCTATGAGGGGATTAAACTGATTAAAGTGTTAGCCAATAAAACAGGTATGGCAGGAAAAAGCCCTCCAAATGAAGTTGCTGCTGCTGATACCCTAGCACGAGTAGACGACCCCGCGGGCCCGCCTCCCTCAAACATTTGTCTACGTGAACAATACGCCGCACAGGCCTCTTTACAAGCCCTCCGCAAGTTTACAGTTGTCTTTCGAGATTCCTCATTGATGAAGATCTTCAGGGATTTCACCGATATGCGGCTGCATATCTCCATGGGCTTAAAGCCTCAGTATCAGACGCCGGACGCACGTAGATCCCTAATATGTGATAGCGCTCGCCTCTCAAGGTTGTCTGATGCGCTTGTAGGGAACCTACGCGACGTGCTTCGTTTTTTCCCAGAGGAGACTATGCCGCTTTGTGTGAAAAGTTGGTACACGTCGCTGTTGAGTTTCTTCTTGAGCACAACGCCAACAGGTTCTGAGATGGCATTCACGAAACGAGGAGACACAAGTCAAGCTGTCTTAAGTCAACTGTATTTCACGACAAAAGTCGTGAAACCTGCGCTTCTGACGTTGCAACGGGATATGGAGGCCTTTCTGACTTCCACTGATGTGCGTGAGCTTTACGCAGATATGGCGGGCGCCCTGCTGCAGATCCTGTCCACAGAGCTGTGGAAACCGATCCTTACCGCGTCTGAAGTCTCCACGGTGGAGCTCCAAACCTCCTTAAAGCATATTATCCTGGTGCCGGTCCTTGAAAAGACTTCGCATTACACAGAGCTCCCTGTCTGGCGCCCGGTGCGACCTCCAGGTCTTGCGAAAGAGGGGGAAGGACAACAGCAGCTGCAGCGGTGGCTTCATGCCGTGAACTTTAGCCCTGGCCAAGTGACACCGAGCGAGCCGGTGCGTGATTTGGGGGAAGCAATCTTGGAGATCCCCCTGAAACTTGAGGCTCTGCGTGCCGCCTCGGTTGATTTGCTAGGTATTGAAGAGACAGGTGTCCTCCCTTTCAGCACGATCGACGGCATAGATGAGCTCTTTTTCGAAGAGACAGAATCATGGCTTGATGGTATCGTCTATGCGGCCGTGGATGACTTTGTAAGAAATAAAGTACTTCAGGTTAAGGTTGAGTTCGGCGATTTGAAGAGCTGGACCGAAGGTGAAGCTGTGGCAGTCCCGGAGACCAGTGAAGAAGCTACAGATGAACTCCTCAAGCAAGGTGTATCGATCGCATTGCAGCAACTTTTGTCAGATCTTGATTATATGAAGAACGTTCTTTCTGCTGTCAGCGATAATCATTTCGATAACGTGGAGAACGTACTAGTAAAGCTGAACACATTGCTTTCGACGTGTGAAACATCAAAGATGTTGAGAGGGAAGATTTTTAAAGTGTGCGAACTAATTAACGAATATTCGGAATAGTACAACTAGCAAGTGCATGAAGGGAAAGCAATGCTGTTATGATCATAACCGTTTTCTATTGATGTACTTCATAATTTCAGGAATAAACAATGTAGCCAGCATTAGTAGTATATATGTTAAGTAATTCCGATATGAACCTCTTCCTTGACTTAAATGCCGTTTAAAATACAAAAAAAAATCTTTCTCACGCCCCTCTTTTCAGTCTACTACCGTGGTTGTTATCTTCCTTTACTATGTATCACAACTCTTAAGGATGGGTCTCTTCAATAATACCACTACGAGCTAAGAATAAAATGGAGGTAAAAAAACGATCGACCATCCATGGAATTAAAGCTCCGTTTCTAAGCAGGCAAACAAAAGGAAGTGTATGCTAAATATACAGATTTTCTAAACGCGTATTGTTTTTTCTTAACATAAGAACATCACCTTATTTGTTTCTTAAAAAGATCGCTGACACAGGCGGGGAGGATGCTTGAAATCCACAATAAGATCCATCCAAATCATTTATGAGATCATCTCATCTTCGTCGATAAAACCCGTGCAGAGCTTTCAAGTCGATCCGAAAAAAAAACACATTCTACAAAGAGTAATTCTCTCGTCGCTTCCAATACGCCAGTGGCCATTCGGGCTCCAAATAACTTACCCTACATATGACTCCCACAGACATTCTGGTGTCAGTTGCAATGCTGGATAGAAGAATAAATTGGTGTAAAAATTAGAGCTGATCGCATCAAAGATTGCGAAATGACAGTTAGACAGAATTAACGAATACATTGTGCAGACATGGACTACAGTATGAAAATATGAATACGAGTAGTACATGGAACACAGGTATATAAGAATGATGAGGAAAATCAAGGCCCCAGATTCTACGCTGAAGTAATATCAATACAAATTAATAACTTAATTTCTTTACCATACCTTCTAAAGGCATAGAAACGCTACCACATGCCTTCAGTACGACAATCCCATGCATCAGCAGCTCAAGTAACTCTTGAAACAAAATATGGCTCACAAAACACAGCAAATAAATAATAAACCTGCCTGAACAGTAGAAGCTTCAAATAAATACAAAAACTTATTAAGACAATACATACATCATACTAATCGAGGAGTACAACCAGCAACACAGTCAATTACAAAAAAAAATACTTACAGCCTAGATAAATAGAGATTATAGGCTAAAAAAAAAATTCGCTGACCT
>HF955099.1:0-14918 GCA_000582765.1 Phytomonas sp. EM1 | reverse complement strand
TAGTGTGCTGCTCTTAATAGTGTTTTTACTAAATATGCATAGATTTTGTTGTTTTTGTATGTTTTTTTCTTACAAGGATACCATTTTTATTCTTTTCTCTTTTCTGTTTTTCTTTGTTTACCTTTCTGCTTTTATCTTGTCTATGTATATATACTAATACAACAAAAAAAATTTGTATTTTATATATAGCGCGTACATTTTAAAAATTGTTATTACTTCGGTTTTTAATAATTTTTATAAATTTTATCAGATGGGAAGTGGATTTTCCAACTGTAAGAGTATAGAAGTCTTTCCGAAGGGTGACAATGATCAGAAGTCCTTAAACAAAATTGACAGTGTTTCTGGGACCGCTACCTCTGCTTCTTTGAATGAAAACCATTTCAAAGGCAATCCAACCACAAAATTTGAGGCGCACCAGTCAATTATGCTAAAAACATCATCGTTGGGTAATAGGAATAAAACTGAAAACTTGCCTCGTAGGTCACGTGCTTCTACTAGAATAGATGATGATATGGGGTCTCATGCATTTCACCTCCAACGTATGGTTCGAGTGCCAACAAAGGCAGTTCTGAAAGGTGAGAAGCAGACATGATTTTACGTAGAATTGGATAAAATAAAATCAGAAATGTATTTAAACGCAAGCGATATATCGAAATGGTTGTATCTGAAATCTTAGAAGGGGAGATGGGAACGTACTGAAGTTAAAATGCTCACATTTTGTTTCCATCACTCTTTTTGTATCCAATGTCTCTCTTGGGGTGCTTTTAAACGCTTTAAATACCCATGTATTGCTTCCAAAATGTATATTCTTTACTATTGTCAAGTGTTGTATAATTAATTAGCTAGTAAAATGAGATATACAGAAAACTCATATACTTACCCACGAATAAAACCTTCGATTAAAGCTTTGTATTCATATCGCTACACTTGGCTTTGGCACAATCCTTTGCCATTTTTAATCTCAATGTATAATTTGTCTTTTAGGAAGGTAATTTTGAAGCGTGGGATACTTTTCCTATCCTTTGTGGTATATTATTTCCCGGATATTCATATCCACTGATTTACTGAATAAACTACTTTGTATTCTAATATTCAAAGTGGTAAGCTGTTTAAAGGCAGACACAGAAAGATGAAAAATGTATATAAGGAAATATATGCATGTTATACACATTTAATTGCCACAGATTTCACCTACTATGTTTTTTTCGACTGCATTCCTTTGGGTGAAATCAAATTCAGTTGCAACCAAGCAAGTGTATGTATACAATGGCTCTATTTTACTATTGATTATCGGAGGTGGATAGGCATGCAAAGCAAGTTTTCCGGATGAATTTTTTTTATATCGGCTTTCGGGTATATATATATATATATATATGGAATCCACATTATTAGAGTGCATGTGAACGATTTACTTGATTCTTTTATCATATGTTTTTATTTTGCGTAATTTATACTTTATCATTTAAAATTGAAAAGGGGTTGCTTTATTTCTACTTTATCACAGTATTTCGATATTTACCCAAACGGTTGTAAATTAGTGAAAGGCATTGATGCTTGGAAGAATGAGAAAGAAATGAGGTTAATATGAGCTTACAAATTTTTATTAAAGTTCATTTTGATTTTACGGCAAAAGAGGTGGCTTCCAAAACTCTGCATTTCTGTTTATCGTGTCAAGTTTAAGTGCACAAATCACAGATATATCGCATAATTGATTATACAGTAAAGGAGTTTTGTATTGGCTTCTGTAACTTAGTATTGATACAAAAATGTGTGTGCGATTAGATAATTTTTTTACTGAATCTGAGACCTGTTCTTTTAATACAAACTTCCAATTAAGTTTTACTCTGAGGAAAAAACCAATTTTTTAAAGGATATATATATATATATATCATGCTGAGCCTTCTCTGTGTGTGTTTGGTTACTGCTTTAGAAGATTTTGATGGCGGGGTATTGCTGTTTAGTTTTCCTCGGACCCATATACTCAAATATGTATTGATAAAGGTGCCTCTCTTTGTCTCGGTTTATCTAAATCTATATATATATGCACTAGCATCTTTATTTGTATGTATAAGGGCTTTGTAGTTTTCCTACCGCTAGGCTGTAAGATTCTTACTTGGTGCCCCCTAGTAATTAAAGGAAAAGGGTAAGGTGCGATCCATGGACATGTGGCCTGGATCGAAAAGCTTTTCAAGAACTATTGTGAAACGGGAAGTCTCCAGCACATCCGCGAGTGTTATGCATGACTCAAACGAGCTTTTTTCACAAAAAGACGGGGGTGTCATCGTAGAGCATGAAGCACCAACTGTGCATGAGGAAGCACCGAATGTCATCCTTTGTGCTTCGCCACCGTTTCAAGACTTGTGCCCACCTGTGGACGCAACAAAAGATGGGGGAGCGGCGACTGTTCTACTTCTTACTCATCCACGCAGCTCTGTCATGGCTAGTACTGGTACATACTCCAAAAATACGTTACTAGAATGTACTGAAGGATCAAATTCACTGCTGGCATGGTGGAAACGAAATGGAAAAACAAAATGGCACCATACTTATCTGGCATCTCATTTATGTCAGCAAGATCATTTCAGCTCAGACGCTTCACATTCAAAGAATGAACAGCACACAAAGTGCTACTTTCCCACACCAAAAAATGTGCATAATCCCTCCTACTGTTCTAATAGTGATGGAACAGATAGGAGTGACAAAATGGCAACCTCAAAGTTTGTATCCAATACTCACGACCCAAATCCTTCTTCTGGAGCCTATGCTGATACGGATCAAGCAAGCCTGAAGGACGATGAATTAGGCAGAAAGATCTCTTTTTCAACAGCGCCATTGCTTCTTGAGGCCTACAATGCCATTACAGATTCTCTATTAAGAGTTGAAGTTCCAGAAAGTCAAACTGTATCAACCTTGTCAGATATCTTGCCTATGCCAAGCTTTTTACCAGTCTCAGGCGATGATATGGCAGATTTTCTTGCTTCCAGTGATTATAGAAGTCGACACGGTGTATCTTCGTTCTTTTGCAGCAAACCATTAAGGGGAAAGGATAAATATCTCAATTTAACGCATCCACTCCGAGACATGAATGGTCGCTGTCATTCTTTTCCTACATACTTTCCTAGAGAAATATGGCGGCGGGAACGTCTTCTACGTCCTGAGAAGAGAACCTACGATGCTCAGCGGTACAAGAATAGTGATTTTACTATCCCCCGCGATCCTCAAGCTGCCAGCAGTGCGCTTGATTACAACTCTGCGTGCTGTGCTAACGAAAGTAACTGGATCCCTCTCTCAAGCAGTCATGGGTATAATCAACCGAGCTCCGTCAGCTCAGAGGACATGATACGAACGCTAGCGCATGGTATGGCACTCGGTGGATTTAACTATATCGCACCACTCGCTAGATCACAAAAACATTACGGCAATGGTGTCATGCCATGCTATTCAATACGATCTGTATCCTCTGGTGCAGCACCTTTATGGTTTCCAGAAAATTATTTCCCAAGGTTGGATGAACCTGGAGACACACATGTGCCTTATGAACTCGAGCAACATGCATCGTGCATGGATTCCATTTCTTGTCATGATACAGCTGCACCAGGGCCACGCGATGGCCGAAAGGTAGGCCCATCGTTAACTAATACAAAATCATTTAGTGATCTTAATGATGATGCTACCCTTTTTCATCCAACCACCTCGCGTTTTGTATCGCGTTCTTGGTGGGGGCCACCGACGCTCGCTCCGATGCCTTTTGGTAGTGATGCCGAAACACCCACCATCATCAGTCAGGATGGTTGTTTTTTGATAGCTCCCTCACAAGAGGAAGACGAGGGAAGTCTCATGGCGTCCACAAATCCAAACAATGTGTCGGATACATCTCACTACGCCCTAACGGACACACCTCGACACCTCCTGGTGCCCTTTCCACGTCGCCCACACAAATCTTCTTCTAGGACGGCAGACAGCGAAAAGATTCGACACACTTCCTCAGAAGTTGGTGACTCTTTCTCTCATGAAAAGAGCATCTCAACCTCACTCTCGCTTGTGTGCAAAATGCCATCCTTGGCCGACCATTCTTTCCCACTTGCCCCGCACACCGATGCACGGGTGTTAGAAAAACAGAACGATCTTAAATCAAAGGCAGTTGCTTTATCTTATCCAACGAGTCGACAGCAGTGTTGTGTGCCATATGACAACGCCTTACATGAGTCCTCCCCACTGGCATGGGGCCAATGGCGGGACTTGTTCTCGCGAAAACGACTATCGCGTGAAACAAGCCTCTTGATGCGCTCAACTACATGCTCATCATCAGGTGAGTCTGAGTCAAGCCTATCCAGGTACCAAAACTCACCGCATGGCTCCGACGCGTCATCGTCGAGATTTCTCACAATGGCATCGGAACAGCATCTTGATTCCAACGCTAAACAATGCGAAGATTCACTAATGTGTGTAGGTAAAAACGAAAAGCTCTATTCGAGGCCCTTACCGCGTCGTTTCAGTACGAACTCAGGTGTGGCTTCTCGTCCAGCACAAGTTACCTCGGCGGCGCTGCAGCAGATTCCCCTTCGAGGACATTGCTCCAGCACATGCACCTTCGGATTTGTCATGGTACCTTCACATCAGCAGGTATGCAACCCAACCCATAAAAATGAATCTGTCTTAAATCACCCAAGCTCACCACTCATAAGACTTGAGCATGACAGCAGCATGAATTCTCTCCTTGCTTCAGATGCTAGTTGGTCTAGCTGTCATGCTGTTGTCATGGGCCCTGTATTTAGTTCCTCCCTCACCACATCGCTGACACACCTCTCCCTACACTCCTCACTACTGAAGGATGGACACCAAACTAGTGAATCGCCTCTACCATTAGCTGCGGCAACGTGGGCAGGAATATCAAACTTTCAGGCTATGGTCTCTCGATACAACCAGAGTGATACTTCATCCATGGTTGCCTTGCCACGCTGGAATCGTACACCATCTGAGAGCTTGTTATTAAATGGGAACAGCTACACCTTTGAATCGGACGCCATATCGAGGCATCCACTGCACAGCCCAAACTGCATCAATATGTGTAATTTGGAGTGCTCCGCAGTATCACCAATCGATATGGGGATGGGCTATGATAAACTGCTCGCGAGATCCCTTTTGAGCAGCACCGGTCGGACTTTAGCGGGGCATCAAAAATCAATTGAGTCGGAGACAACCCTGTTAGGACAGCCCATCGAACCGCTACCGCTGATATTCCCGGAAATGCTCCCCTTGGACCACCAATCCATTTCGTCCACAACAGGCTCTCAAGAAGGAATGATGGAACGCATTTTGAGGAGTAGTGGAATCGTGATGTCTGTGGCTGGTGCTGCAACAGCAACAACTACGACCTGTCAACATAAAAAAACAGTATCCCCACATGCTTCTCCACTTTACTGTTCTATCTCGTGTAGCCCGATACGGCAAGAAGATGGTCACATCACAAGCTCGCCCGCGACGCATTCGGCAGAAACATTCTCCTCTAGAAGCGGAAAAGGTGCACAGTCGTGTCGAACGATAGGTGAATTTAAAAGTAATACCTTGGGGAATTTCTTCACTACACGGGAAGGTGTAGTTAAAGTTCCGTCGTTCGTGAGTCCGGTGGATGTCGAGGCACTACTTGATGCTGCAGAGGAAAGGATGCGTAGGTCGGGAACCCGAATCGTCCATCTCAGCTATTTAAATGACGGAATCAAGACCTTTCCAAAGAGCTTTATTATCGGGCCTGATTCCTCTGAGGTGGATACCTCAGAGAGTTTCATCTCCGCAACGTCTTACCCAAAGTCACCACTGGATGCATCAAAAAGAGCTGTGGGTGACGACTTTTTATATGTGAAGAATACTAAGAAACAAAACGGCGAAATTCGTTATGGGATGGATGTCTACAGGGCCAGTGTGTCAACTTCTCAACAAAACTCCCTCGATTTCACCCTAACCTCGTTTGGGGAAGAATAAAATCGAATAATTTTGAAAAGAAGTGAATTTGTATAATTAAACCATCCCGTTATGCCCCGATCATTTAGATCGGGGGGAAGGGGGGGAAAGTGGATGTAGAGGACAACACCTATAATTTAACTTTCCATTAGTTTGTTTGCGTAATTACAAAAAGGTGAGTAAAAGTTAGCTAAAGCGCACAAAAAACTGGTCAGGCCATCGTCATAGTACCCACTAGTCTTGTTTTCTATACACATACATATCGATATAATATGCCCAGTCTTGAGGTAAATAAAGAATTACCAATCTAAATTGACTTCCTCTTCTATTTTGCCAGACTAGTTCCGTTTTACTCCTTCCACTAGACCTAATATTGAATATTTAATATTTACATCTCTGCTTTTTGATGTTTTTAGGATAGTGGGAAAAATTTTGCTGTCCGGCACATATATCCATCCCCATACTCACCTGTTTTTTTTTTGGGGGGGGGTATATCTAACTGTCTTTAATTGCTCTGTTTCCTTTAGTTAGTCATTGTTGATAGTCTGTACGTTGTATATCTTCTTCTGGGTGGAATCTATTTTTACGCTTTGCCTATACACTCATGACATGCAAGCTTAGTTAATGTAAACATATAATCACTTTCAGCAATTCCGAAAAATAAGGTTAAAATGAAATGGGAAAAATCTGATGGTTCAAGCTAAGTAATGACCAGCAACTTTGAAGGTGCGGCTGCACGCATACATGTGCATCACATGAGAGTTAGTATTTTTGTTTTATATAATATTTTTATTTTTGTTGCATAACATTTATAAATAATTATATATGATACTTTACCTTTTCTCCCACCACCACGGGGAGGATGTCTTTGTTACCCTAAACATGTTCTATTATCTAGACTTTACTACTTGTGGCTTTACCCGTTCTATACTTCCTACTCAATGGCTTTTATTGTGTTTTCATCAATACAAACAATGCAGTATACTACAATTAGAGCGAAAATGTGTATGAGTTTCGGGTGAGGATCATTTACAATACACGCAGTATTAAAGTCTTTCTTTTTTCTCATTAAATGCTATAGGTTGCTTTACAATTTTCGTAACGTCAGCAGATTTTCGGGATTAATGTGTCTTTTCCTGTCATTTCAATGTATAACCTAATCATTGTATATTACTTCTCGGAATAGGTAATTAAGAGTCAAAAAGATGGTACTCGTTTTTCGCCTATGAATGCACATATCCCTCTATTCCATTCTCTTGTATTGTGTGAAATTCACTGTTTTACTGGACTATTTTATAACATACTCTGTTTTTTATACTTCTTTTTGGCGAGGGACGTTTGTTGACTTTTTTACAACGCCACTCATCTAAGGTTTCGCATGATGGTGGTAGAGGTGGTGGTGTTGTATTGCATAGGTACGTCAATTTAGCTTCACTGTAAATAAATAGCCTATTTCTATATATTAAAAGTCAAATGAAAAAACGAATAAATGGCGTGGTGCTTAACCTCCGCGATGTTACTTCGCCTTACATGCCTCATCCACACTTGTTTCCGGTGGAATTCGTCATCTGCTTTCTCGTGTACATCTATACTAGTGTGTTGTGAATGCCTCAATCAGTCTTCGGTTCATTATTGAGATGATCCCAAAACGCACAGTGCAGAAACATGACAAGATTAGAAATCGAAGCTACGGTGGTAAATCCTTTCGATCTTGTACAGATGCTTTCGTGTGCGCTATTGCCTCTCACTTTGATACACTTTATTAGATCCCTCTCTCGACTTGGGCGGGGTTCGAACAAACTAAATCAAATTTTACTGGCAGGCCATCCATAACCCAGACATTTACTGGCAATAGAATGATGGAGCTGGTGCGTCCGTCACTAGTGATCTTGTTGAAGGAAAATATGACATAGCTTCCATCATATAGGCTTCGCAGCTATCGCAACGGCGCCGTTGTGGTCTGTCAAAAGAGCATGATCTTTGCATGATGAATTTTATCAGTCTTGGCGTTCTGCTTATCATCGTAAAGCATATGAACTCTGTACTAAAAAGACAACTTTATACGTATTCAAAACACATCGAAGGAAGGAAATCTGAAATTTACAGTCTATTTATGCATCTCAAACGAGGAGATCACACGTTGAGGTGTCTATCACCTCGATGTTTGTGGTTTTTACGCAGTAAATCCTTTCCACACGATATACAAAGGACGGAGTTATTACCGATAGAATCCTGCACTTCTGAACTTTATAGTCTAACAAACCGCAACAGCAGTTACAATCGTAGGACTCCGGCTGAAATCAAAACTTTTTCTGCTCAGGTAAAGACCGCCACGGTATATGCCGGCCACCTCTTCGTGGTGCCGCAGACTAATATCCAATTGGAGAAACCAAGTTCCTGCACAACTTCCCGCTATTGGCGGAGGCATATAGGTTTGGCTACTGGTACTGGTAGGGCATTCGACATGGCCTCATTCGCTAGGACAGCCTCTGAGGAAACACACCGACGGAACACTGTTAACGCCTATCCGACTTGGATAACTTTTCCGGAAAAAGGCTTTTATTTTTATATTTTTTAGCGCGTTCTTTTTTGTTAGGAATGAGGTTACATAATCATCACACTATGGTTTTACTAGGGTACATCTGAGAAATTCAAACACGCGCATGGGCAGTGCATCACTTCAAGGGCGTTTCACGGCACAAGATTATAAAGAATTTGTTTCGTATATTCCAATTTGGAGGAGTCAAGAACTTGATCTTCTGGGTTATCAGTTACCAGCAGTTTGACTTCTTGTCTCTCTCCCTTTTCTCTTTTCCTTTTATTTTGTAGGGAATCAAGAAGTCAAGTCTGGATAGGGGTCCAGCATAATTTCTTGGCTCTCGCCCCCTTTTATCTCTTTTATATTTCTTCATTTAGTTTTAGGTCATAGATTATTTTTCTTGAGCCTTTTTCCTGTATGACTATTCAAGGTCTACGCCGGATAAGAATCGAATAGAGAACAAGTAAAGCCCTACGAAAGAACGAATATTATTTTCCTGATGAATTCATTACGGTAAAAATACGAATTACTCACAACCTCGGTAAACAGTCCTGTCCAGATGCTCACCGTTCCATGGGAAGAAGCGCAAATGGCAGAGACATTGCTTGCCGGGGTGCGTGAAAATGTTTTAATCTTCCGCTAAATATCACCTTCAACGTCAATAAATTGATGCAACTTCATTTACTCGTGCCTATCGTTGCTAAGTTTATGAGGGGCAGGGAAAAGTACACGTGTTCTCTTAGATACTCAATGCCTCCTCAAAGGTTTATAGTAAATATTTTATTATGTTATATCTGTGGCATCCAATGGTGCGCTTAGATGATGCGTTGTATTTCTTATCCCCTCTCACTTACTCCAACAGTAGCATGATTCTTCTGTTTAGTTGCAAACACTAAATTTGCCTTTGGGGAATAGTTAATAAATCATTTAAGACAACGCAATAGAGTAAAAGGAAAAAAAAGTGGGATCGAATCTTTTTCTTAACAAAAGGGATTATCAATAACAGGGTAAATACAGCACAGAATGAAAACGAGGGCCACTAATCTGAGTCCCAATGCTAAACCCTGGGCACCGTATAGTGGTGGACTAGCCCACACAAACGGTGGGGGTGGCAATAACAACAACAACGGTAGCAGCCGTTCGCACTACACACAGTACAGAAGCAGTGGTTTCACTCATCAACAAGCTGGTGGGAAAAGTAACAACAGCCAGCAGCGCAACACTCCGGCGAATCAAAACAACAGCCCATTCTGGTCTTCAGTACCAACGTCAATCAGCCAAAAGCAACAGATGCTGCTGCTCCAGCAGAAACCGCAGCACGCACGGCCAAAGTTCAGCTCCACTGCTGCAAAGCTTTTCGTTGGTCAGCTGCCCTTTGAGTGTACGGAAGAGCGAATGTGCAATCTGTTCAGCGCGTATGGGACGGTTGAGCACATTCACATTCTCCGTGACAACAGCAACCGCAGCCGTGGTGCAGCCTTTGTTACGTACTCGACTGTCCAAGAGGCTGATACTGCCATTTTCACGCTGCACAATAGGTACCGCATGCTTACTAACCGCGCTATCCAAGTCAGCTACGCGAAGAACAGTCCTAATATTTCGCGCTTTGGGACGTGTAGCGCGCTGGAAGTACATGAATCATTTCCGACAAACCCCGTTCCGGATGTAGCTGCGACAGTTCGCGTGCAGGCAAATGGTTTTTAAAAGCTAAGGTATGGAGTGAAAAGACACTCATACACACGCATAAGGATGTTATGCGCATGGTCTTATTTAAGTATTTGTGTTGATGCACTCTCAAGATTATTTGCTTACTTGTTTTCTGTAAATGAAACGACATTCAGAACCGAACTTGGAGTGAATAAAGACTCATTCTTTTGTTCGTGGTGCAATTAAAGATAATCAGGCGTGATTTTTTTCTACTTCTATGGCCCACATCAGTCGCCTAACATGTAAGAGAGTCTTTCACTTGAGACTGAATCGCAAAATATGATAGAATTATGCGCATTCAAGTTAGCTAGTATAATATTTTTTTGAATCATTAGAGAGTTCTCGACCATTTTATTTCCAAATTCACTTGCTATAAATATTTGCCCATATTACTTGTGCTTGTTTTTACAGTATATTGGCTCTAGTTTCATGAAAGTAATGGTTCAGTGGCGCACCTTAGAAAAATGTGTTGATTCGAGTTATCTCTTAAACTTTTAATAATTTTTTCTTTATAATTGCAGCTTGATATTGACACAAAAAAAAATACAACTGAATGTTATGGGAACCATTTCTATATTAATGTAATATTCTTTTTTGCATAAGTGTCACATAATGCCAGTGCTGCACAGTTATTATTGGATCTATTTCGAAAAAATTTGCGTATCTACATACTATTATCCCTTTTGTGTCTGTTTTCTTAATAAATGCGACATCAGTAGGCTAACAGTAAATCCTCCCTCTTCCCCTCCAAAGAGAAAGGGGGCGCATCATATTGATCACCAGAAGGCGGAGTAAAGGATTATTTTGCTCTTTTTTTTACGCTTACCTCTACTGATTCGTCGTAGGTGTGTCGAAACATCATTTAGAGTACTATCAGAGGGGTTTAGGTTCTCGCTTACCGCTCATTGACATATTTGAGGTTCTGGAAAGCACATGTAATATTCTCCTTCACCAGACCATGTGTGCCTGTGGGGTTCAGTTGCTCTAGATGGAAGTCTCACATGTCCTGCTGACCTAAAATCACATGAGTGGTGTCACAGCTAGATAAAGGTGCACAGCTAATTCAGATTCACGCCTAACGTCAAATAAAACAGGGTGTCTAGATAGATTTTCCAAACAATATCTACGTTCTTTACAAATATGTACATCGTGTCACGTCTAGAGTGCTATTACGCGCCTAGGCAACCATTGTATTCTTTAATTCAACAGAAACAATGCGCTTTCTTACTGCTCTATGGTTTAAAACCGAAATATTAAAAGCTTTATCATCAGAAGGGTCTAGTGCTTTCATTCGCACACGCCAACGATAAAAATATAGAAGCTCTTGCTCATTACAGGACTCCTATATTATCCTCTCTTCACGCTTTATCTGGGAGTGTCAGAGTTCTTGATGCGTCAAAACTCATTTGATCCTACTCATCCCACTGGATACTCCTTGCGTATTAACAACGAGTCTCAAACATTAAGCACTGCAAAAAAACGACACGGAGCGACTGCTTTCTCGCTCACAAGCAACGGCACAATCGCGCACTCCAAAAATGATGAGGGCTACAGTATTGCTGCTGTGTTGAACAACAATGTTAAAGAAATCGGGATCGCTTTTGTTGAATTTCCCTCCTTTGCGATATCCATTACCCAGTTCGGTGACACTTGCTCCTACTCCAAGCTGAATGCATTACTCTTCGCTCGAAACCCGGTTGAAGTGCTTCTTTCCAGCACAACGATTCACGATCCATTCACACGCCTCTTGATTGAACGATTCGGTGCTGAGATCACCTTCACAAGCATCCCAAGAAAATACTTCGACGTAGAAGATGGTGTGGTGCGATTAAATTATCTTAAATCTACACAGGAAACCACACTCTCGATTGAGGATACCGACCACTACTTGAGTGTAGCATCTGCGAACGCGCTAGTCCTGTACGTGGAAGGTGTCACACACATGCAGCTGCTACCTGGTTCGATTCGGGTGCGTTGTATTTCGCTTGATAACTTCGCCGATATATCACGTTCTACGGCACGTTCACTTCACATTCTGCCGCCGAGCTCCTGTGAAGGTGTGGGCCGAATACCTCTGTCGTGCCCCACGTTCCACCGTCCACCCCCACAGCAGCAAAATAACCCATCAGTAGGCAGAGGAAGTGGAAGGGCACCTAAACATGCTGCCGACGGGAGAGTGTGCCCAACAACAGGCCTGCAGTTAGGAAGCCTCATGGACGCGCTGCCACGACCTCGCACTGCCATGGGCAGACGCTTCCTTCGCTCAAGCATTTTGCAGCCTCTTAAAGACCGTATTTCCATTCAGCATCGGCATGATGCAGTAGAATGGCTGGTAACTGATCCTAAGCGTGTCGGAATTCTATTGCAGCAGCTTCAACATTTAGCTGAAATTGACTTGGAGAAAATTACTGCTATAATCGCGCTTAATCCGACGCATCCAACTGACGAAAGCCGCCGGCGGTTGCTGGTCTCGCTTTTGGCTTTCTGGGACGCCCTGGACGCCCTCCAGTCACTCCATCGCTGTCTGCGATCCCTTTTGCCGAGTTCAACAGAGGTGCATGATGAAAAAAACGCACCTAACTCTAGCATGCGACCCCTCCTATTTTATCAACTCGCACAGACGCTTGAATCTTGTCTTCTACACGAAATTCTTGTCGTTTTCAACCACTTCCTGGACCCCACAGTGCGTGAATTACGTGAACAAATCCCTAGAAGAGCCGCAGCCAACGAAAGGACAGACGCAACTGAACCTTGCGCTTCCTCCGTGTTTGAACCCTATGGCGACACTGAGGTCCGCGTCTATGGGCCGAGAAGGTTAAATTTTACCTCACATAACGTACTTCAGCTTATGCGGATTGGGTTTGCCATTCAAGCGCCGCCTGGAAGCGCCTTGGACGTCGCTCGTAGTGCGCTTTGCCAGCAAATAAAAAGCATAACCGACTACCAAGTGCAACTCGCGTTGAGGTACCAACTCAACACCCTGAAGCTGGAAGCGGACCCCGACCACATGTTCTGCCTTTCTTACCTGGGGTTAGAAGAGCCTAAGACACGCGGTGGTCCTTTTATTCACAAATACGCCGGTAGTAGTCACTATCAGCTTTACCTCCAAGCCCTTTGTGGCCTGAGAAATGAGGAAGATACTCCTTGGCGTGACGAGGAGACAACTTCTGCTCCACATCTTAACCCGCTTCCCAGAACAAGCGAAGCCCACCGCAAGCGAAAGCCTCCAAGGGTGTATTGCACGACCAGTGAACTCACAGCACTCTGTCATGCCGCGATTCGCTGGAGCAGCGACATTTTTGAGAAGGAGGTTCAGGCTGCGCAGGGGTTGTTGACTGTGCTTCAGACTAATTTGGGCCGCATTCAGGCCCTCACAGAGGCCGTAGCGCTATTGGATATGCTACTTTCCTTTGCCACGTACTCCATGATAAACCACGGCTCGCGCCCGTTGCTTTGGGATCAGGAAAGTGGGACCACTACAAATCCGCATGGCAATGAGTCAGCAAAGTCGGATGAAAATAATCCAAATGGGGTGACCTTCTGTGTTTTAAATGCCTACTACCCCTCCGTTGTTTCGTGCGGCGCCTCGCGGAACATGTTGTTGGTGCCAAACAGCGTGACGTGGGCACCGGAAGTCTCCGTAGTTGTTCTTACAGGGCCTAACGGCGCTGGTAAAAGTCTTTTGCTGAGAATGATCGGGCAGATCTTTGTACTAGCTCAATGCGGATGCTTTGTCCCAGCAGAGTCTGTTGAGCTCTTCATTACGGACCGTATCCTCGCACATATGCTTTGCGATGACTTGCCTTCAGTGCTGTGCTCCTCTCAAAGAAGGGAACTAATGGAGCTTGCCGAAATATCAAACGTAGCGACTTCTCGCAGTGTTGTGCTTATAGATGAACTTGGCCGTTCCATGCTCTACACAGAAGGTTTCACGCTCGCGTGGGCTGCCGTAATGTGGCTTAGAAGTGAAGGAATTCATAGCCTATTCTCGACCCATTTCGCGGGCATCACAGAAATACCACACGCATTCCCCGATACGACGAACATGCATTTTGCGTTGGAATACACAGAAAGGGACACAAATGAAGCAGCTCACAGGACTACTGCTACGATATCTCACCATCTGAAACCCGGCGCGTGCCCAGACTCTACTTACGGGCTGCAAGTTGCAATGAAGATGGGTTTTCCCATCGAAGTTTTATCTGTAGCCCGAAGTCTTTACAGAGCACACCTTTGGGAGACCAAAAACATGGTGTTGCTTAACTCATCCATTAAACCGTAATACAATCGTTTTCAAACTCACAAACCCCCCTCTGCTTGGGATAAATCACATCAGCATCCCTCCAAAACTAATTGACAGCTTTACAAATCATGTAATACTAAAAAAACACAAATATTTAAATTCAGTGCCTAACATCTGATGGGTGTGCATCAAAAAGAATCCCTGATTCGGTGTTTTAGGGTCTATCTGGTGCTTTATTTTTTGCATCACACTTAAAAGCACCAGCACGTACGCTGGGCAGCAAAGAATCTTAGCAACCACCGCCCCCATGGGACCACATAGTCATATAGACAAAGAACTCGCATGCGTCACCCTGAGGCGGGGAGAAGTCCAGGTCACAATGAAACAGGAAGACAGGAGCGGGCGGCCCATCCTATGCAGCCCCTACATCCTATGCAACCCTCATTTCTATGCAACTATTAACACCCCATA
>HF955098.1:88562-137027 GCA_000582765.1 Phytomonas sp. EM1 | reverse complement strand
AGCCATCGTTTTCCATATGCGACAGGCAAGGTTTCTTTCATTACAGTCAGTTAGTTTCCCCATATGGGTCCATTTGCCGATAGATATCGCTGGTTCAATCCACTACGTATACACCTTTTTTGGTTTTGATTCCAATTCCTCATATCGCAACAATTCGCTTAATTCTGAACAAAGTCCCATATATCGGAGATATTCTACCGTAGGTAAATGATTTCCGTTTTATAATCTTTAGTTTTGTAATATAATTTTAGAATAATTATTTTTTTAATAATAAGAACATTTATGCAATTTCTTTTTTCATTTCACTAGAAAAAAGGTCTACCAACATCAAAAATTAATTTATACACATTAAATTTTAATTTATACACATAAAAATTAATTTATACACATGAAAATTAATTTATACACATAAAAATTAATTTATACAGAATAAAAATTATTTTATACACATAAAAAATAATTATACACATAAAAATTAATTAATACACATAAAAAATAATTTATACACATAAAAATTAATTAATACACATAAAAATTAATTTATACACATAAAAAATAATTTATACATATAAATGAACAAAAAATCTCAAAAATGTTGGCTTTAATACATACTATATGTATTTATGCTTCGAATATATATTAAAATAGTTTAGAGATTTGATTTATTAGAAATATATCTTATAATTTTAAATAATATTTTTGCGTTCAAATATAATTGATGGGATGTATATACACATATGCTGTGCGAACAAAATAGACGAGGGGCGAATAGTATAGCACAGGCAAATGATACTGAAATCCGCATCTTCCCTGACCCCAAGCCAGCTTTCCTATGCAGCCATCTTTTAACATATGCGCAGCCCAGGTTTCTTACGTTACAGTCAGTTAGTTTCCCCATATGGGTCCATTTGCCTATACATGTCGCTAGTTAAATCCACTGTACAGATATTTTTGGGGGTACTGATCCAATTCCTTATTTCATAATTCGTTTAATTCTGAACAAAATTTGATATTGGAGATATTCTGGTTTATTTGATTAATCCATTTTATAGTGTCAGCTATTATTTTATAACTGAAATTATTTTAATATAATTATTGCTATTGGTCAAAATATCCGTACCACCCCAAATATGTATTGTACTATCTAAAAAACTAAACTTGTTCCAGGGCGCTATTAATTATCCTATTCGCAATACGGTTTATTTTAGTTGCCACTGGTATTTTTCTAGACCTGGCGGAAATATAGCATTATTAGGGGGCATGGGTATGACATAGTAGCACTTCGGCGTTATTATTTGTTAAAGTTTTATTGGTCATATGGGGGCTGTGTTCCAGAAGAGTATATAAGGACGCGTAAAGTATAATTGTAGAGCTTCAAAACCTATTTAAACCCTAATAGTTTATTCTAAGTTTAAAAACAATTACGCGCTTTAAAATTGATTGAACTATATATTAACTGCTATATCTTGACGGGATCAATTCTGTCTTGTTATTATTAGTTTGATCTTTTTCTAAATATGTGTAATTTTAAAATTATTTCCACTTTATTTTTATGTGTGTAAATTGTGGAAATTATCTTAATTATACCGCGCAAATTGCACTTATTAATTTCATTTAACGATTGCGTTGCTTTAGATAGTTGGGGTGGTCTTATTTATTCTACTAAATGCTTTTTATTTGACCGAACATGGCCTTTTTATGAAAAAACCAATATACAAAACTGTCACTGGCATCTTTCGTGCCAAGTGTAGGGCGGGGGGACGCAAATTGTGGCTCGCAAACAGCTGCGGCGCTGCCCTAGAGTAAATCTTCAAATTCACTTATTTCTAAGATGATTTTCGACACATAATTTTAATATAAATGACTCTGATGAGCTACTAAAAATATTTCATGAAATCTGGTTTGAAAATTCATCTTATACCTTGGCGCCCGGTGCCTGCTTTTGGCTACGCCTTCGGGGTGCCCGGGGGGGTTCATGGATACCCCAAGGCAACGGATTGTCATGGGAAACCCCCCGGGAACTTATGATCTACACAAGGTACCAAAAAATTTCCAGATATAGATTAAATATGGGTCTTTAGCAAGGCGTAGCACTCGTGTCGATTGGCGCGGGCTCAGGGTGTGTGTGTGTGGGGGGGCTTGAATCCTAAGGTCCACTCCAAAAACGCCGCTGCTATGCATTCGTCTTCTTTCTCCAATATAATATTAAGTTTGGTGCGATTACTGTGGTTCTGGGGCCCTTCGCATGAGTTAATAGTGTTTTCGGTTGCTCTTCCTAGGTCTTTGGCAGAAAAGCGTATTTGGCTTTCTTATGCGGGCCCGTGCGCCATTTTATTCTTTATTCGTTGCACGCGCTTAAAATCAAAGTATATCTACATTTTATTTCGCTGATGATTATCCTGCAGTGCGGAGAGGCTTCTCCTTTATAGTCACCTGTCGCATGTTGTGAATGGTAGGAAAGGAGGCTGAATCAGATTCAAAGTCACCCACAGTGCCTTTAAAAATACCCATTAAGGAAATGACAATTCTAAAAAATATGGATTCCACCGAAGACTGATATTGCGAAAGCACTGTATTATGGTTAGTACTTCTTTAACTAATGCTGTAGCACGTTATGTATACCTTGACTAGTTTGATCTGATCTTTATAGTCTTGAATAGTGTGAAGGTACTTTATTTTATTCTATATTTATTGCATTTTATGTTTCTATTTCTATGTGTGGGCTTCTAACGAAGCAGGTGTTGATGACGTGGTGAAAGTATATTTAATGTAGTACTTCAACATGAAGGGTTATTGAAAAGGGGAGTCTAAGTTAGTGAGCTACCTAAGCACAAAATGTTACCTCTAATAGTTCTTTACAGTAGCATTTTATTTTCTTAAATAGTGTTCTAACAGCGCTTGTTTATTGCAAATGCGAATTAGTTCATACCTAAGTAACATCAAGTTATTATTCACGTTCTACTTTCACCAGTAACTATATTTAAGACCATGCTTCCATGCATTCTACTATTATGCTAAAAAATAGAGGGATAATATATGTGTTACCTGTTGTTTTTTTCACCTTGAGCATGCAGTTTATTTGAGAATTTGATTCTTCACTTGTATCGCTTTCTGATTAATCAAACGGATTGTCTGGTACAATATGATATTTTGGACAAAATAAACCTGGATTCAGTATTTTTTTCGTGCATTTTAAGGATTCAATGGCGCTTGAAATCTACCCTTTCCAATTTCTTCGAGACATTCTAAAAATAACGTTCATTTTATGCTGTTGAAGTGTCCTTAGGAATTACATATGCAGAGGGGATATGCGCAACAGTCAAAGTACGGAGTGACTCTAAGCTGTCCCACCTCATATAAGGATGCAGAATCACATATTAGTTTCGAGATGGTTGCTGTTTTTATGTTCCCCGATTCTCATAAGTCTGCATGTTTGGAATGTTATTTTTTCAAGCGAGGACATCATTTCATTCTGTAGCTGTGAATTCTGACGTGCATATGACATATGATTGGATGAAAAATTCCTCTGAACAAATATTTGTATAATTCAATGGGTGTGAGTTATTTTCATATACGTATTGAAAGTATTTTGCATATTTGGGTTTTAAAAATGAAATGCCCAAGGGTATATTATTCTTTAAGATCATGGTCTATTTAATTTGATAGCCTAACAATGTATTGCATTTTTTCAAATATTTATTACCGCTTCAAAATGAATGTGATTATGCATTTTCTAATGTTCGGGGGTGAACTGCCTTTAAAGCATTACTTTAATTACGTGGCTTGCTATTCTTTCATTTAAACCTTTATGTGAAGCATATCAGAGTGGTTTCATTTTAAATATCATATCAACTTCCACTAGAAAACCCAAATGAACACACTTATATTCAAAATGTTTTGTTAGCAATTCTTTATGCGCTAACATTATTTGTAGAGTTGTGGATGCTCAAATATAGAAGAGGACTCTTATTCTATCTTTTTTTGTCATATTTAGAAGATATTTGCTTTGTTTGGACTTCACGACTCCATGGTACCCTTTATTATGTGAAGCGGAGGTATACATTTGATAGTTAGGATGGGTAACAATAGGCTGAATACATCTCATACTTTGAAGGACCATCTGAATGTAATTTCTACTAGCTATATTTAGGTATTACCGCAGTCTCAAAATTACATTGGAGACTTAGCGTCATTCTCCCTCCATCAAGTGGGATATTTCTTTCAGTGGTGCATGTAGTGGTATTACCTGCAGTGTGTACCCCTTTCAGTAGGGATCATAGTTGTTACAAGCCTGCATAACTGTATTGCACCGTACAAAGTCTTTAAGTTGCTGTCACAAGTTAAAGCGTGTATCGAGATTTCACAGTCAGAACACTATCTCTACTCATTTTGTCCCATCCATGACAATGAAACTTAATATGTCTGAAAAAAGGGTCGCTGTCATTTGGTTCCCCTCTTTGAGCTCGAGTCATAAGTGACCATTTCCACAATAGGACTGTTGTGTTCGTTAGGGATTAGATATCATAGAAATTCGCTTTGTATGACATGTTTATTATGATGGGCTCCTGCTTTAACACGTAAGTTTCTAGCTAAGTATTTTTTACACCGATTACTTTATTGTATCTAATTGATTAGATTATGGGGAGCATATTATAAAAGAGTTAAATAATGTATAGCTGATTATGTATTCTTTTGATCTATTTGTTATTTTCCATTCCTTTACAGATACTTAAAAGGAAAATTTGTTTGCGTTCCTTAGCGATTTGTGTTCTAAGTATGCTTTTTCCGTCCAGAGGACTGATGCTTGGATTTATAGTTAACGTATCTTTGGAGTATGTGGAGCTATTCCTTGTATTGTTGCTATTCCGAAATGCTAAATTTTAACACTCCTTACCTGCGTTATTTGTTTCTTTTCTTGATTCTATTATATTATAGGAAAATACAGTATATAATGGCATAGTAAATACAGAAAATAGCAATGAAATTAATTAACTGGAGCACTATTCTAGTATTTGCTGATATACGTTTGTATGGAAAATTGCATATCCTTAATTAGTGAGTAACGAGACAGCTTATTATAAATGTAAGAACAACAACAACAAAAGAACATAGGAAATACGGATCGAAACTCATAACAACGCGACTGGCAGCTCAATTAAAAACAACATGTATGATGTATGATGGTTGGGAGCGGTTTAAGGAATAGAATCAATGACGTTCCACATCTAACCACTCAGATGTGTCCAATACTATAAATCCGTCAGTAGTATTATTTTTATGTTCACTACAAGTCCATATACCAATATATCAGGTTTACTATATCTAGAGAAGTGAATGTCCACTTTTTTTCTTGATTTCCCTTTCGTGCTGCTACATAATTTTCACTGCATTTCCTCAATAGAAAAAGTCGAAAGGAAGTCCTGTAATGTGACTGATTTTTTTGTTTGACAATAAAATATTATTTGAACGTTTATAGGATTGTATAGAGCTAAGGGATTCCCTCTTTTATCATTACAATAAATGCTTAATTATCCTCTTTGTTTCTTCTTCTTTCAGTTCAAAGAAATTAACAGTTGAAGTACTTTCTAATAGTTCCTGATGGTACGCGTTGATAAGCGCTCAGATGCCAGCGTTAGAGTATTACGCGTTGGTGATTCGTTTTTACTTAGCCGACATATTATGGAATTGGAAATCATTCTTTTTCGGTCTTTAAACCCAGGCAACTTAGAACCTAAACCTGTTTCTTCACTTCCTTGCATTCTCCCAACTCGGAGGAAACGAACTTCTATTTTAAGCAACATCACCTCTTTTGATGCGTCTGCGTCACGGCGAGTGACCCCTGCCATCGAAACAGTTGGAAACAGTGCAATTATGGGAAGCAGCACCTTACAGCCTACTCAGCAAGACGACAGCTCGTTAGTGAAGCCTCCATTGTTTTTTGACAGCGCGGTTTGCTTATTTCTTGACCGAGAAAATAAAACGGACTACGCCACTATCGGCCGTTACACAACGGATAACAAAGGAATTCAGCACAAACCACATGCTGTAGTTATAGGAAATGAGTCTATTCCACATGCCTATTGCACATACAATGTTGACTTGTTGGATGTTGATCAGGACGTTGAGGAATTATATCGCGGAACAGAAACGGAGACTGTGATTAGTCACGATTCTGTTCGGGGGGGTACATTTGCAGTGAATAACGGAGCTACGATGGCGGCAGGGGATGGTTTTTTCATTTCATTTAAACGAATTAACATGTGCACAGGACTTCTTATCAGTGCAACACTCTTTGGTAAGGATATAACAGTGCGTAACGGACTTGTTCCCTATTATATGGTTCGCAGGCCCAAATCTTCGTTACCATTATGTTTGGTACCACTTAGGGTCTCCTTTGATCATTACAAAAGCGTCATTTCCATTATGATTCGAAAAATCAAGATTCGTGGGGAAACACTTTGGGAACTTGTAAATGTTTCTGAACCGTTGGCTCATGAAAATGTAAAAAATATTATTTCCGCAATGGAGAAGCGTGGGCTTGCCGATCCTGTTGATTATCAGCGTGATTTTGATACACGTGGCCTAGAGGGAGCTTTTGAAAGAACAGTAAGCGGTATGGAAAGTGGTTCCCAGGACGAAGACGAGGACGAAAATATGAAGGAAGGCAAGGATGACGTGCAATCCGTTAATTCGCATGAGTTCAATGATTTACTGTCCAATATTCCACATGTAATGCGCGAGGGTCGTAAACAATATAACGTCGGGCGCTCGTATATCCATACTTCTTTAGTTGAAGAACCAAGTTCTGAAGATGATGCGATAATAGACGATGCCTTGCGTGCAGTAGTACCACAGTATACTAATAACAGTGTTGTTAGATATGAATACGGAGCTTACAATGTCGGTTCAAAAATCGAGACATTGGTGTCACACTATGTAAACCACAGGAAGGAGTACGGGTTGAAGGCTGCCATGAGCGGCAGTTCTCGGGATATCAGTAAGCCTCAATCTTTACTCGTTAGTGGGGCCTTTAACAACATCTCAGCTACGCGCCGTTTTAGCACAGAAAGTGATCCACGAAGACCTTCTTTTCCTATCGAGTTGCAGACCAGGCCATCTATCAATGCCAAGGAAAGACAGAAGGGTGGATGGAATCCTCAACATAGAGGTACATTAAGCAACACCAAAAGGGCAACGCTTCATGACTATTTACTGGCCACTTCCATGAGAAAGAAATATAATAAAAAGGGCAAAAAACATAAAAGAATCAAAAAGTCAAGACCACCCGGTTCTCGCACAATTTCAGGAAGTCGGAAGTCGTCTTCTAAGCAGAGAGGCCGCGCGTTTTCAGCGAACAAATCTGCCCTTCACACCGAAAGGGAAAAGGGAGCAAATAGGTCTGATGCGACCCTTCATGAACCCTCCAAAACTAGTGATATGTAACTACGGGGCAGTTCGAAATTGCCGCTTTGTGCCCCACTCTTTTTGTCCCTATATATTTTCTTTCTAACAAATTTTGCATGTAGACAACAACTCTCTACAATGCATCCTGGGTTTGCTTGAATATGTATTAAGAAAGAGAAAGAAACTGAAACTATGGAGTATACGCGGTCAATCCAAAGTTTCAATATATTTCCTATGATGTTACCCCTCAACACATTCATTTTTAGATTGCCATTATTTTCATTTCCCGTTCTTTTCCAATTCACCAGAAACATATGATATAGCAGTAGTTTTCTTAGATCTATTGTGATTCCAGTAAGCCATTTTTGATTATTGTTTTCTAATGCTTCCCCATCCCATATTAGCATCAGAGGATGACAAGGAATTTGTAGTTCGAACGATCACGAATTTGCCCCAAATATTGAGTGAATTTTTTAGTAGCTTGGAAGCAGTCTTCATTGATTCTAAAGGAAGTGAGTACCAAACTCAAGCAGGCATTTTGTACCTAACTGTTCAGAGGCAACTTCAAATATTATGCTGTTTACCAAAGAATTCGTTCCATGTGATCAGCAGCAAAAGCAAGGAAACAAAGTTAGATGAAGAGCTTCCAAAATTGCTTAATCGTCTGAGTATGTTGTTTCTGGATAATTTAATTGGTCTTGGACCGGAGGCACTTTCATGGAAAAAACTGTGTTTACAATTAGCTGAGGACTGCGCGGAACACATAGATCACGCACGTATTGTATTTCCCATGTGGATGAGACTAAGCCGACAGTTTTTGACAATGAATTCTCCGCTTTTTATTTTCATGAATGTTATGTATTGTGTACTAGTTTTGTCTTGTGTAAGTATCATGATGATTCTTGCAAGCTTCGCGCCACCTATACACGTCGGAATTCCGATTGGTAGCATCACAACTGTGCTCTTATTATCTGTGTCTGCTATTCAGTTTGTAAACTTTATTTTTTCAGTGTGGTCATTGAATATTCTGTATACGAGGATGGTTGAGTTACATGCAATTAATTATGGCAATACAACGTGTGCGACGCTAAAATCGGAGGGCCACCTGATGCAGAATTACAAGAAGCAAAACGTTATAATTCAACCAGACGTGACTACTGACAATTCCAGAGCAGTGGTGGAGGGGCAACTGACAAAGGAAGCCTATTACACGATTCCCTATGGTAATGGTGTTGGTTACATTGATAGCAGACGGTTGGATGAGCAGGTAGTTATGATTGCATATGATAAAGATTTCCGAATCACACGCTGGAACATTGCCGCTGAGGAGCTGACTGGATTTTTAGAGGAGGGATGCATAGGTAGACCATTGTCTGAGTTGGTGCAATGCTCCAATGGTACCAACATATGCGAGGAGCTTCGTCACACAGTGCGCGAAAAAGTGATCAAATTAAGACTTCGCGCCTTGGCTATGAAACCAACTCTGCTTTACACTGCTGTTGCTCCCATCCTTGATTCAGGAGGAGAGGAAATAGGCAACATTCTTATTTGCACTAATACAAAGGACAACTTACATGAGTATCGCAATTATATCGGTGATTACGTAACGAGTGAAATATGTGAGTCGTTGTCCCTTATATCGAAACGCGAATCCATTTCTCCCCAGGATGCCTTATCACTGAGATTCTTGCACAATTTTACTGAGAACAATTACGTGCAAGCCATAATGGACCTTTGTCATGAAGTGACCACCGACTGGGAGTGGACGAATGTAGAGCAACTCATTGGTAAAGGTCTCAGTATGAATCTTAGTCGCTTTAAGGTTGTGGTTGATCCACTTTTTCCACAGACATTGTACTTAAGTCCGTATGATGCCAAGGCGATTGGTGTGGTGTCTACTTTGGCAAAAGGGAGGAGTATTGTGAGTTTTCGAGTGCTTAATCCCACAGGAAACGTTTTTAGTTTAAGCGTATCGATTCGTACAAGTGATAGTGATCCGCTATGGGACCCTGTATGTGTAGAGGAAATGTTGAAACCGTTTCTTAAGAGCACCCTTATAAACATTTATTTTTCTAGTAGAAGTGTTGAGCTTCGCTTCCCGTGCCAGGTGGCAACCATCTTGGATGATACTTCAGACATATCGGGGGTAAATCTTGCTATGCATCTTTCTCAAGCTCGTGCAGCCATTACCTCTACTGTAAACGTTGTAACGCTCATCAAGAACATGGCAAATCAGTACAACCTTTCCCTCATTTTGCTAAAGACAATGTTTGTTACATTAGCAAATGTCCAAGACCGCGCGGATTTAGAGCGCAGACTCACTGCACGACCCTGTGAAGTGGATGTGGTGATTTGTGACAGCGAGTGGCTCTGTACTGCGAGGGAAATACTCTTAACAAATGATCATGGCGCCATTATTATACCCATTATGGACTCTGAAATAGCACTTTCTTATGTTTTCAAGTTTGCGATCCGTATGCCGATGGTCGGTCGTGATTTACTCCAAATGATGATAGAGGTAGGTAAGGTAGTGTCAGAAAAAAAAAGCGCTGCAACCGTACACGAAGAGCGTGAGCGCATCTTGACTCTCCGACACGACTCTCCTTGGACCAAGGGCCGTCTTCTGGGGCGCGGATCATACGGTGCTGTCTATGAGGCCACAAGTGACATGACTGGGGGAAAGATGGCAGTCAAAATGTTCTACTTTAGTGCTGAACGGGAGGATTTGATCACCAATTTACTTAATGAGATCAAGATCATGTGCAGCCTCAATCACCCGAACATTGTGCACTACTTTTATTGTGAGCGCAAGGATAGCGATGTGAGTCTGTTTATGGAGCTATGCGATGCTTCGTTGACCGATGTTATCCTTCGTCGTTACCCCAAGCCGCCAAACTTAAGCGTAGTACAAATTATTAAGCAGGTTTTAGCAGCTATTGAATATTTGCACAGCCGTGGCATCGCTCATCGTGATATCAAGCCACAGAATATTTTGATCAAAGGGGATTCAATAAAATTAACGGATTTTGGCACGGCGCGTCAAGGTGGTGCCACTAGGGAGGTCCAGGGGACCTTCCGCTATATGGCACCTGAGGTCTACAAGGGTCAGTCCCACTCTTTGCCGTGTGACATATGGTCGGTTGGTTGTTTAGTGTGTGAGCTTTTTGTATGCCCACCTAAATTTATGGACCATGCTTCACTTTTAGGGGAAATGACCTCTTCATCGGTTTATCTTGAGGATGTTCCACCCAATGTATTGTTTCGTGATTTTATTTACAAATGTATTAAGCTGGACCCAGAGAAGCGAAGCACATCTCAAGAACTTTTGTCACATCCTTTCCTAACATCCAGCGAATTTTCATCGGATACAGAAAAAATGATTACAATATTTGACAACGAATATGACACCAACCAACTCCATCCTGGAAAGCAATGTGCCTTTTCTATCTCTTCAACATAATATTGTCTTCCACATACATATATGCATGCTTTGGAAGGTCTGTGGTGACTGTTTAAATTGCATGTATCATTTTAGAGTATTAATAACGAGCTCAGACAAGACAGAAATTACTTCAAGTCTGAAAACTGAATAGTTAGTTTTATTTTCTGAGCTCTAAGCAGTATTTAGTGAGAAGCTTTATTGCTTCTGAATTCTAAGGGTCTATATGGATTAATTTATATTTTTAAGGAGGAGGTAAATAGAGGACAAGGATTAGAGACATTATCTGATACACATGCATTATTTTTAGCAATTTGTATATTAATGTGTTTAGTGCAAATATGTGTTTTTTTCCTTTCTTTGCTCACGTTTTGTCGTATTCCCTTTTATAACCACCTAAGAAAATACGGCACAATTAAGGTCATCTGTAGTTGTGCAAAATATACTTTCTTTTTTTTAATGTGAAGACGTTAAGAATTTTATTGATACTAAAAATTGCATGGTCAATACATACAATATTTCATGTTTTTTTAAACTACTTATTAATATTCCTGGGTTTATGTACCTGATTTTACTTTTCTAAGAATGAATACGTAGATTCTTTCAATGTACATTCTGAAGTGTGTCTAATTTTTGTTGCAAATCAAGAGACGAGTTGGAACTTTTTCATGTGTGTTTTTAGAATGCTGGTGCTTTAATTTGATTTATATTACATCAATCACAATCATTATTGCCCATTTTTATGCGTCAAAGTTATTAATTTCTAATAAGGTATGTCTTCTCTGGAACGTGAGCATGCAGGTGCCCAAATTGACCATTAAATGTCAAAAAAAACGTCAAATACATTGTTACATTGCACTTAGAGATGCTTACGCTATCGATTCAGTTTTTTACCACATACAATCTTATGGAAACTTGGATTGATTCGTATCTTCAATTACAACTGGGTGCTACCCTTGAAAATGATAAAGTTCTTATTTGCCATCTTTTTAATAAACGACCAAGTTTTATTTTAGTACACAATATCTAGTTTAATACAAACTATTTAGAATCAGTTTGCACTTGTTTTGGTCATGATAATAGGTCATATTCATCAAATAGACAAGTAAATAATATTTTTATCCTACATATTGAGCACAGTTGTGAATGCCATCTGAAAAAGCTGCTGAATCAGCTTGCAAGTTTCTGGGGTACGATTTCCGTGGAGATCCGGGTCAATGGCAATGCCGAAAACGAATAACGCAAGCAGATGTTCCACGTACTGATGATGGCCTACGAATCTTAGCTGCCAATGGTAGCTGGTCGGAAGTGATTTCATTGGCTACAAAGCTAGAAGAAACAGCAGTGAAGAACGCACGGTTTTGCGTTATGCAAAGTAATGAGGGAGCCCTGGTGCAGCCAGCAACGCACACGGCGGAGTTAGTGGCTCGACTACCTTATATACTAGCTCAGATGTCATCCTATTTTAAAATGCAGCGCGTCGAGAAGGCCAAGGAACTTCTAGATGCCCTAGGGGATATTGAAGGTGATGCTTTTTTGGATCCGATTACACGTGAGAACTTGGCACCTTTCTCGCTTCGCTTTCTTTCCTCTCTTATTCCATTTTATATGTCTAATCCAATGGAAACATTGAAAAGGCTATATAAGCTTTTGGATGAACATGAGAACTATGGGCCAGATTCATTTTCATCACTTTCCAGAAATGTAAGACGAAAATATGAGCAGCGCGTAAAGCGAATTCAACGGGCCCTTATTCATGTTTATTACAGTACTGGAAAGTTTGAATTAGCCATTAGAACATTTCAAAAAATGATTGAGTGGGAGGAGGATGTAGAGAACATGATTGCAAAGACCAAGTGCTGGTCTCAATCAAAGAGAATTAGGAATGTTCTTCAACTCCAGCAATTCGCATGTCTGTGTTTACATTGTGGTGATACGGTCATATCTGGGAAGGCATTTAACATCATTGCTATGATTTCCAGCGGGAGCCCTTCCAGTTCTTTCCCCTCTAACAATTCTGGGAGAATTAATAATGAGGATGCCAACGATGAAAGTATCTCAGAGGCATCTCTATATTCACATATTATTAATATGAATGAAGGGTTCAAGTTGATTGTTTCAGGTAAATTCAGTGAAGCCGCAGTGTGTTTTCGATCAATCGCTCATCGTCTCAGTAGCAATATAAAAGGCTGCTCACATCAGGCATCATTAGATCCCAATGTTGGGAATCGATTGATGATTGACGTGCTAAGCGATACAGTTCTTCAGCAGCTTAAGAGCAACGCTCAAACATCACATTGCACCAGTTTGCTGTACTGTAGCCATGAAGACAAGGCTTCAGAAGCCTTCATGACAGAAATAAGGGACACATTAGAGCACTACTTGAGGGAAGACCCGAGCCTTCTTACCCAATCGGATGCCTTTTTAAGCGACTTAGTTCGTGTTTATGCACTTTGCGGAGAACGTAAGGAAAAATTGGAACAACTCGCAGGATTATTGGAGGTTTTCAGATGCGATGCTGCGTCTCTGCCTAATCTCGAAAAAATGGTTTAGCATTACATTTGGTCTGAGATACTGATATTGCCCTAGCTTAGGTTCTCTAAGGGGTAAATACTGCTATAATAATTGTGAATTCGAAAGTATTTTAATCCATGTTTACTCCAAATTCTACGTTGTCATCTTATCATCGGGCACGACAACTACGCTGTTATCTCGCTCTCCCTCCGCTTATTCACATCTTTTACCTTTAAGCCTTGATAGATCGAAACTAGGTGTGGGGTACTTCAACATGCCTCAACATCGATGCTCTTCACCCATCAAACAACCTTGTTTAGAGGTACATGGCAGTTCCTCTTCGGTTTTGGATGCAGCAACAGATCCTTTGGTAACTGAGCGTACTGCATGCTGTACTATGCGTGCTGACAAATTTACTGCATCATTAATTTCTACTCAACAACAGGGAAATATCACGTCAGGGTCAACCCAATGTGCTCTCCCAAGCATAAGCAAACGGGAGGATTTTTTTTGCGTACATGAAAAAAAAGATCTTGAATCGAAGTCCATCTACCACAGTTTAGACAGAAGTGAACGCTCATGTGATGAGGGTGTTTTGTTGAATATGCTACACTCACAAACTTCCCGTGATCTTTCACCGCTTGAAAATTCAAATTCATATGGCAGGTCAAGCTATATCCCATCGAGGTTCCTTAAATTTTTTAACGATTCTGAGTTGCAGGCATCTAAGAGGCAAGCCATGTCTGACTATATCATAATAAAAAACAAGCTGGAGCTTCGGGAGCTACTCCTTAACGCTGAAATTATGAGAGGAGAGATTGAGGATGCTGCCTTATCACAACTACAGGCCATTCATACTAGATTTTGTAAAGAATTATCAAAGTTTTCTATGCTAGCTGGAGTCCCAGGTCGACGACTTCTAAAATTCCAAGGTCGACTCAAGCAGCGTGAGAACCTTAAGAATGCTGAAAATGCGAAATGGGAGGCACAACTTCTAGCAGAAGGTCGTTGTGCATGGCAAGATGAAGTCAAGGCACAGGAAGAGAAGTCTAGAGAAGAAGTGGAGCGTTCCAGGCTGAAGAAAATTCAAGAAAATCAATTTCGAGCAGCTATCGTCTTTATTGTTTGTCGTGAGCGTACTGACCGCGGGCTGCTTGAAGGGGAAGTTGAGACAGCATGGAATGAGTTGTGCGGCAAGGAAGCTAACGAACGTAAGGAGGCAGAGCAGTTGGCTTATGAGAGATTTATGAATAGTCCGGAGCAGCTCGCTTTGGCAGCCGAGCGTGAGCGGAAGGCACTGAGGGAGCGCAAAAAAAAGGCACGTTTGCAAAGAATACTTCAAAGTGAACAGAAGCGTATCATAGAAAGATGTCATCATGGACGCAATGGAACTTCTCTTCTCGAAAACCCTGGGCCTCAAAAGGCTTGCTGCCGCTGTCGTATTCGTTTTGACGAACATTTAGGCTACTATATTAGCAGCGATGCGAACAACTCATCTGGGAATCCACAAAAAAGGAAATAAATCTACTCTATGGCTATAGCAACTGCTTTACTGCACGGAAATAAACTGAAATGAGACCACCTCTTCTCTTTAGGATAGCGGTCTTGCGTTTATCAGATTTTTGCGGTGTATCTCATCTTCTCAATGAGGCTCAATGAGAATGGACTCATTTTTGTGTTCCTTCACTTTTTAAACCTTATTAGGACGTCAGACAAAAGTGATAAAATTTATGAGAAATCTGTACATTACCAAATGTTTATGTCACTTATATTATGTTTTTTTTCTATAAGGACTTGTGGATTGCAAGAAACTGGACAAAAATTTGGTTTTTGTCGGAATAATTTCAAAGTACCTCTACATGAGATGGATCAATTAAAAAAAATGATTTCAACCTTTCCACACCACACCTTGCATCTCAATTCAACAAGAAGCTTTTTCTATTTTTTGTAAACTATACCACGTTGACATAAGATTTTATGATTCATCAAAAAATTTTTCCACAGAGCGTTCGCTATTTCACGCATTCCTTAGGAATTTGCATCACTGAATTCTACTGAGAAGGGTAGTTTCCTTCCACTATCTGTTCCTCTCGATTCTGCTGAGCTACAAAGTGTTTCTGCTTTCTCCAAGCACGATGAAGGCTTCTTGGATGGGGACTGTTGCTTTGTGTAAAAAAAATGACGAAGATGCAGCAGCGGAGTCTCCTCAGAGCCCGTGTGCGGCTCATGATGCAATAGTCACTCCGAAACAAAGAACAAAATCGTGTTTAAAGAGGAGAGAGGGGGAAATATTTGTCAGTATGCCCTTAGATGGCACTCTATCGTATTCACCAGGGGCTCATTGCAATGTAAAATCATCATTATCCGAAATCCAAAACAAAGAGCCCAGTGTTGCGTGTTTTGAGTGTAACCCTGCAGGGAATTCCAAACATTCAAATAAAACAATCAGAATATGTGAAGAGGACACTGAGACCATCACAGCGTGGGTTCCAGCGATGTTTACAACAGCAGCTGGGCGCCCTATATGTGTTCTTGAAGAGTGCATAATACAAAAAAATTCATCGTATGGACTTTTTATGCTTTCGAATACATCTAGTGGGTCACTGAATCGTGAAGGTCTACTCTTCAATGATCACAAACCAATTCCATCGAATGTGCCAGATCAGTGTGAAGCAAAATTTTCTCAGTGTTTTGATCAGTTGCTCCTCAGTGGAGACCATAGCAAGGATCGATGCAGAGTAAGGTGCATGTTGCGACCACCATGGCGCTATCAAGCACGTGCTGCTGCTATGCGATATGATAATTTTTATGCATCGTTGTCGAAGGTTTTCGACCACAACGATCCTTAGTGGGCCCTCAGCTGCATTTCCTATAAGTACGTGGGGTCAGGTGATCGAGCCGTCCACGGGTACAGTACCCTTCTGCGTGTGTGGAAAATCCAAGGACAAATGTTACATGTGGCAGGACGTTGTTTTTTTTCCAGGATACTTGCGAGGATGATCCGCGCAGTTGGCGACAGAATTCGTTAGTTATTTACCATCATAAACAGAGTTAACACTGCTTATGTATTAGAAAAGCGTAAAAACGTCTCTATTGGCGAAGTTAATTACATTATCGTTATAATAATACCTCCACTCATGCATGCTTGCCCATTACCATATATATATATGTATGTATGTATGTATGGACCAAAAAGTGTAGATTGTATTCAACACATGCATTGCTCTTCGGAGACTCGTCGTGTCTTTTCAGAAGAATTCAACATGTGGGAGATGTGTGCAATACGTGTAGTGGGGTTGGATGCATAGTCTTCCAGTGCTGGATAGTTTCCAACGTTTATCGCTTCTTCATTTCCACATTTATTTAGTCACGGATGAAACGTACTTTTATGCCTTTCGTATTATTTAATTGCATAGCTTTTCTTCTTAGACCCTGAATAAACACATTATATTGCTCTTCTAAGAAACAAATCGATTTCTTGAGAAGATCCTGAGGTGTGTGAGACGCGGACAAAGCTCGCAAGTTATTTTCCACATTATGTTTTACTTTAACGTTGTATCGATTCCGATTAGGCGTTTTTCATTCGCTCTCATTCGTGAGATTTCAATCAACGGCACAATCCGAGGACAACACGACAACATCGTTCGTGTTTCTGCCTTCTGGTAGTTCCGAAGATTTCTTCTTGACAAAAATACATCTAATTAGCCTTTTTTCTTGTGATGTGTGACAGTGCGGGACTCGAAACAAGGGATTGACATGTTTTTGTTGTGTGTGGGTCGTATGCGTGCATGGAGGACTATACAGTATCAGGGTAGCGGCAAAATTAGCTGTTTGCATTCTGGCTTTGTGTAAAGTGTCCTGGTGTACTGGGTATAATTTTGGAAAGGTAGATGTTTTCCGAAGGTTTTCGACCACAACGATCCTTAGTGGGCCCTCAGCTGCATTTCCTATAAGTACGTGGGGTCAGGTGATCGAGCCGTCCACGGGTACAGTACCCTTCTGCGTGTGTGGAAAATCCAAGGACAAATGTTACATGTGGCAGGACGTTGTTTTTTTTCCAGGATACTTGCGAGGATGATCCGCGCAGTTGGCGACAGAATTCGCTAATTCCTTTCCTGCAATGCTTTTTTTGCATTATAAAATCATTGAATATTTATTTATTGTTTATCTGTCCTTATCAGTTACTTGTCGGAATCATTTTGATTATTGCTTTCCGGTGACTACTATGAGTTCAACATTTCACTGATTCATTTTCATTCGGTGAAGAAAAGGGTATAATCTTTCTTAAGATAGTTTTTTTACTCATTAATGTCTCAAAATTTGGTCGGCGACTACGTTCTCATTAGTCATAACAAAGCTACGTCGACTGATCGGACCCATCCTCGAGTTTTAACACTGAAAGCAGGGTATAAGCCCGATTTGCTCCATGTTCATGCTAAAGTGTGCAACATTATGAATGGTGGGGTTATGTTCGATGCACAGACTGGTGAGCTCAAGGGTCAGCTTTCGTCGACACGCATGTTAGGGAACCGCTTTGACATGATGGTAGAAAGAGCCTTGTCTAAGGGATTTAGCAACGGCATGATGGCAAGTCGAGATGGAGACACCTTAATACTCAAAACGTCTGAGGACGAGCTAGTTTTTAAGGTTCAAACTTGTTGAATGAAAAGATGTTCAAACAATGTATGAATTAGCTAGTTGATGCGACTATTCGATGCAGTATTTTTACTTAAATGCAATGCTATCGGTATATTTTGACAATCATTTGTTTTTCCATGGTGCTTTTATTATCTAGAATACTTTTTAATGTTATCAATTTCACGTTATATCAAGAGTTTTATACACAATATTTATGAGGGAAGAAGTCTAATTATATCACAATATGAACATCTATAATTCGCATACTGCAATATCTTGAATCATTCAAAAGGACATGCTGGATTCACTTATGAGTTTTCCATTTCATAAAGCAGCAATTAATGTTACTTCTATAACATGGTCTGTCTTATTTTCAATAAAAAAATGGGAAATTATTTTTCACTAGACATCCCATGTATTGAGCACCTTAAGTACATAAAAGGGTACATATACATATAATATTAATAGTAGTAATGCATAATGCCCCTCAAGAAGACATTCCAAAGCAGTAATGTGACCCCGGCAGGAGGCGGCCTGGCTTATTCTTGCAAGCGCCAACCACAGAACACTACTATTAAACCCAGGTTGCTTCCTGCCCAAGTTCAGCAGGAGCTCATGACCATTCTTAGCGAGCGCGAAGAGTTAGAGCAGGAACTAGCTCAAGTGGATGAGACTATTTATGATCTCGAGAGTGTCTTTCTTAAACAATGTGTGGCTTTTGGTGGCTCATTATTCGATGGATACGGACCAGAACGAGAGTCGCTATTGCACAAGGGAATCAACATTGTGTTTCCTTCCACTACAGATAGTTCTGACCCCACCGCACCCAGTTTGTCATCTCCCATGGCCCCCTCTTTGAGCGTGCCCCATGAGGACTCAGGGTATGCTTTTCGGTCCCGACTGCATTCCTTTACACCCATTGAGCGTATTTTTTCTACCTCATCTGTGGGAACGCTCGGGCGAGTCGAGCGAATCAAATCTTTACGCACAGTTCGAGGTGATTTAGAATCCACTAAGATGCATCGGCGTCGTAGAAAATGCGTAGACAATCGCTATGAAAGCCAGAGCGAAAGCAGCATTGACTGCAATATTGGTGAAACTAACAGTGATAGTTATCAAAATATGCCTCACGATAAAAAGAGTTGAGGGTAAAGTTACTCCATGTTTCTTCATAGGAGGTCTAATTTTTGAAGGATTCATTGACTTCCTTATTGGCATATTTGTGCGGAATCGTCAATGTTGCAGGCTGTTTGAACTCTTCACTACTGTCTGACCAAGCTTATGTATCGATTTTCTTTCTTTTTAAATGTCTCCTTCCCCTTTCAAAAGGGTATTTGTATGCACAAAGCAATCTGCCCCTTTTCCACTCAGATTCCCTGCTAAGTTTTTTCCCCTATTTTAGCAGTGAAGCAAGCTTTTCGTTTAACTTCTATAATATCCTAAATTATTTCAAATTGATAAATTCTCTTCGTAACAGATTTGTTGATTGACTATTGCTTTAAACTAGTCTTCAATGCAATCTCAGCTAGCCTCCCAGTTACAGAAGCTGCAACAGCGACCCGTTGATGACAAGCGCCTCACGGACTCTTTTTTGTTCTCTAAGAGCGATACCAAGAGTTACTCACGTGAGCAAGTCCTTCAGCTTGCTGCAAACGGCTTGCAAACTCTTATCTCCATCGATAACCGCTTTCATCCATTCTTGGATGATCTTTTCAATCCGAAAAAAACGCGACAAGAGCGCAGGCTACTCCATGCAGATGAGAGTAAAGCGCTTGACCTACGTTTAGACCATTTTCTTACGCTGCTCAGTCCCCACTTGTTTTTGACAGCCGCCCATCAAGTGTTTGAATATCTGGTCCGCGTACACGAAGTACACGTGTACAATGTGGAGACAGTTCTTCGAGCTTTTCTGCCTTACCATGATCACAACATCTTTGCCCGTGCGCTTCTGTTGCTGGATCTTCGTGATACTGGTCTTGACTTCTTGTCCACCAACCAAGAGCATGGCGCACCTTTGTTGCGAGAGCATTTGGTCACGGCGTGTGCAGAAAGCCGCAAAGTACTGCGATTGGTTTGCATGACGATGGCTGCACCGGCTCGGCTGAACATCCAGCATAATGCGGCGAACGCTCTTTTTGCCGCTGTGGCAACTGCGTTGTCCACACACCCTGATGCCGAGTCGATATGGCGTATTCTTTTACCATTTGAAGTCGAGTTCCTGACTGGTGGCAGCGTTCCTGCTTCACAAGGAGGTCCCAGCTCCTCATCGATCGCTACTCCTAGCCGAGAGACGATTTGCACGTCCTTGTTGGTACTTTCCGCGTGGGGCACAGAAGTTCGTTTTTCCCAACCCACGATGTCCGCCATTATGCGACCCATTGTGTCGATTCTAGTTCGTAGTCAAAACTTCGGCGGCACAGTGGGGATCTCCTCGGTCCCCCTTCCAGACTTGCTCCTCCTCATTGATGGATTGCTTGAGTCCCAGAAGCACATGGTGGATGAAATCAGCTTCACTCCACATGTTGTGTCGTTGCTTGCATTACCTTGGCCGCGATGGATTCCATTATTATCCCAAACTTTTGAAGATGCTGCCGCGAAAGGGACTGTTCTTTTCCAGTTCCTCTTTATGCTCCTCAGTCGGTTCTGTCTGCAGCGGCTTCGTGTGGCGCATTCCATTTCATCAATTCCATCTGATGTTCAGACGTTTCTGTTATGCGCCGCTACGGAGCTGCCGTTGAGCAAGAATTTGGTGAAGGAATACCTTCTCACTGCTCTTCAGTGTGGGCGTATCCTTGGTTCTGAAGTGGAGAGACGTGATCGCGTGCTGGACAGAGGGGAAGGTGAAAGGAGAGAAAGCCCAAGTACACCTGCAGAGGATTCCAACGAAAAGAGAGATCTGCTTGCGAATATCATCTTTGCCTTGGAGCGACGCTATCAGTCTGTATTTGACTCTACGCTTTCGGAGGTACTTAGTGATCCCAGCATGATTGAGGCTTCCACAAGATTTCTGACGGCACATCTTCGTGGTACACGTTATCAAATGGTACATTTGGGTAGCACTTGCGCGCGCGGAGGAATACCGGAAAGCCTTCCGATCTTTGCTTGCCTGCTGCACCCTCTTCCGGAGGTTCGGAAGGTTGCTGCAGGAGTTATGGATGGTATGACTACGGAGCAACTTTGTTCTACAAGACATGGTGATATTTCTGGTGAGGGTAGCGCGGACAGCTCGCTTGTGGGGTTACTGGCTCACGCTGCTGAATGCGAGTCAGATCGCGGAGTTGCGGAGCACTTTCTAAATACGGCAGCTTTAGCAGTGTCGAGGTTGACACGTGCGCTGAATGAAGTAAATGGAGATAACAATGCATGTAGGGGAGGGGTAATTATTGAGGATGACAAGCTTTTGTTCTACGACATTGCTATTAAGAAACTCCTGAGGTCCTTATACATTATGGGTGCACAGATCGATATTACCGTGCAGACTCAGTACTTCAACAGGATCCTCAGCCCTTTGCTGGAGGAGTATTCGCTGAAGAGCTCACCAGGATCAGTTTCGGAACCTGCTCGTATGAGAAAGAGGGGTACCATCGGTATGCCAGAGAATGATACCTTCGAAACAGCGATTACTAATGTGCAGGCTGGCAACTCCTCAGTATTGTATTACACCATCCTGCTCTATATTTCACTTACTTCAGCTAGCCAATTACCTCCACATCAGTCCGCCAATGAAGAGGAGAGTGTCGAATTGATTCAAGAGAAGTTAGTACGATCTTTGGAGGTGATGCTTCTCAAATGCTTTCCCAGTCTGGCACACATTCAAGGCCGGATATCGCCTTCCTGTAACACACTGGGGACAAAGTTTAATGTGAAATGCAGTAAAAAAGAATTAGTGATCAACGAGGGACAGGCCCGTGAAGCGAAGGGGATACTGCCGGTTCTGGAAACGCCAGAGGTCATGCAAAGTGTCACGGGGGAAGCAACAGAGCGAGCCGAGGCTGCTTTCAGGGTTGTCGTGTCTTTGCTGAACGATAATGCCGCGACGGCGGCTCAGGTAGAGATGGCTGTTAGCGAGTTCATCTTAGTAACAGCTGCAAGCTTGATGTCAGATCTCCCTGGTGCTGCTGAAAATCTTCTTCAATTTTTTATTGGAGCTCCCCGGCAAGGTGCCCTCAGCGCGTTTAACCGGAAGGTCTTTAATCATTCTGCTAGACAGGGAGATCGCGGTGAGGACAACAGCAACCAGGGCTACCTGAGCATACTGCATCAAGTGCAACGAATTAATGTGGACCAGGATTCAATGCTGGGTGAAGGCAAATCAGCTGTGGGAAGGGGTCAGCCTAACAACCTTCTTTCGTCTTACTGTCTTCCGAGCAACAACTTCACTATGAGGTTCTCGGTAGTACTCCTGGGATTAGTAGGAGCTCTTCTTGAGTACAAAAGAGCCACGAACTTGTCAGCTTTGTGTTCGGTTCTACAGCTACTTGGCTACTTGAAGGCGCCGCTTCCGGGAATGGTGGATCATCTGGAGGCACTTGCGCCAGCCTTTTTAGTCCTTCTAGACCTTTCTCTTGGACAACGTCCGGAAGCTTTGGATGCATCGATGCCGCCGCCCCCAAACAACTTACCTGTGGATTGGTACGCGCTTATTAGAGATGCCGTGTTTGGTCCAGTGAGGCATGCAGAGCCCTTGAGCGAGGCTATGCTTTCAACAACTTCGATACTAAGTCCGCTAGCCGTATGCCTTTTTCTGCCTCTTTGCGCCTCAACTTCTCAGCGTGAGGCCATCTTACAACAGCTACAGGATACCATCCTGCGTGTGATGGCAGTTAAAAAGCGTAAGGGAACTGTCTCCGAGGAAGAGTCTTCGGCATTTCTGTTTCTAAGCGCAGTCTTTTCCAAGACATTCTCTACCGAAGGACTTAATTCAAGTGTGACGACGCTTAACAGCTTCGTAGAGTCAATGGCTCGAGAGGAGTCACGATTTCTTTTAACCAATGATGCGGCGGAGTTGGCCGGAGCGATTCTCGCAGAGATGTTGCGTGTGGAGGTGGACCAAGTTGCAACCAACGCTGCTGTGCGGGGACTTCCACTCGTACCATACAGACTCGCAACAACGGTTATTGAATTCTTTTTTGACGCTCCCTCAGTAAGCGCTATTATGAAGGGTAAAATTGCATTCAAGAAGACATTTTCGTCGTTCCCCTTTCTAAAGCTTATTCCATGCGTGGAACAGCTCCTACAGGTTGGGGCTGGGCCTCGTCATTGGCTGCGGAAAGGAAAGTCTATAAAGGACGGCGAGGATCGTGGTGACGACAAAGCAGTCGAATCTGAGTTATCGCTAGAGGCTGCCGATTTTCTTGAGGCTATTTGTCGCCGCAGTATTATTCACGTTCCGGTAGCTAATTCAGCAATCCTTGAACCTTCCCAGCACGCTGCGGTGCGCCTCTGGATGCTTCTTCTAAAATATCCGTATCTACGGATTAGAGGCGATGTCGGACTCCACACAGCCATGGAGTTCAGTTCTGTTCGCCCGCTATACCGGCATTCGCTCACCGCACTGTCCGTGGCACTTCAAGCTGGACTCGATGCTTCCTCGAATCAAGGGAATGTGCTTATCTTCACTCAGAAAAAAACAGATAAAGAGTCACCTTTGAAGTCGAAGAAGACTGATGACCTTGAATCCAAGAGGAGGAGGTTTGCCATGGACTTGGCTGCGCTGGTGTCGCCAGTGCTGTTCGACAGTGTGTTGCACATCGGTTCTGATGTGGCACGCCTGTGTGTAGGAACCAAAGGTGGTTATGAGCGTGTTTTCTTGCCAGCACTGAAGCAGGAGACCATGGGTACAAGCTTGGAAGTGCTCCATGAGCTTCTACGAACCCTTGTTCCGTCAACTTTGCAACACTCAGACAGGGAAACCGGTTGGCAGCCCCCGTCCGAATGTTTACTAAGCAACCCGCTCCATTACTCAGAGACTATGAGCATCATTGGATTCGTCCGGAATCAGCTTAATCAGCTGAACGATTGCCGTTGGACGTGTACTAAGCGTTGCTTGTTACTGCTGAAAGTCCTCTCTACACTATTGCAAGTGTTGCCAACAGTACAATGTGATGATGATTCCGACGAATCGCTCTTGTCTATCGTTATGGCGATATTGGGCGAGTTTCCGCTCGACTCTATGTGCCTTCTTCTTAGTGAAGATCCTTTTATTCCCTCTGACTCACAAAGGGAGGAAGAATTTGACTTGGATTTCACACCAATAAGCGGCAGCCGCGCCGTGGTGAATCTATACACGCGGCAGGTATTCCTTTATTTGAAGGAACTGACCACACTCTGCGTGGAGCAGGCACATGCCCTGTCCGAAAATGATCCCCGTGGCACATTCAAGGTGCGCAGCACAATCCTGAAGCAAGGCCTTGCACTCATTGTGTCTCTTCTTTCCACTCATTCTTCTACAGGAGCTCAACTCAACGATGCGGTGACCCAGACCTCGAACAAGACGGAAGCTGAGGTCAGAGGGGGAGCTCAGGTCAAAGTGGATATCATCTCTGAGTTGCTAAGGGGCTTATCACCACTACTCGTTCCGCAGCAAAAGCCGGGCTCCGTACATAATTTCCATTCGTCTGGTAATAACCTATCAATTCAGCAACATTTTTTCTTGCATATTCCACTTGTGGCGTTTTTGATTAAGTTGGAGCCTATGGAGTTCACAGAGACACTTCAGTACCGAAGTGTGATTGAGGTATGCCAACAGATCATTACCAGTTTCGACATTCATACTCAAATCTACTGCATCGCAGGGCTCATGAGGTTAGTTATGGATCCACATGGGCAGCTTTCTGCCCCTTCTGCGGCGTATTCAAGTCCCGAAAGTCTTCTGGATAGTGAGGAGGCCACGAACCGCAGGCCAAGCACACAGTTTGAGGAGTCTGAACGCAACAAACTGCTTCATTTGCTTCGAAAGATGGTAAAGCCCAACCAAATCATCAATCGTCAAGAGTTACTTCTCAACGTTATTAACATGACTTTGAAGTCAAACGCCTTTTTGGAGCCTTTTATCGAGCTACTATATCACTCAAATCGCTCGAACGCTAAAGCCTTGGGGCGTGACAGACCTGCATATAAAAATGCCGAAGGACATCACGTTGATGACGAATTAGAGGATCCTCATGCTCCTGAAGATACGCAAACCAATCAAACGTGCATGCATCTGCTGGCTTCATCTCTCGAGTTATATTCTCATTACAGTGATTTAAACCTGAGTACTCCTGAAAGTGGTGAAAATACTACTCAAACAGGTGAAGATGATTCCTTCATAAGCGAGGAGAAGAGTTATACCATGTTGCTAGAGCTGCTTGCTGGAAACACTTTAGCCTGCGTTCTTGCCAGTATCAACGAATCAACGTTTGTAAAGTGCTTAAACCAGCTGCTGTCCGATGCTAGGGTTGTTATGCAGATCAAAGGTCTTGAGGTCTTATTGGATCGACTTCACCACTCATTACCAACGGAGGAGAATATTATCAGCGATCAGGAAATGGAGCAGCGCCGAAAGGACTTACGGGATCCTAAGAAGAAGCTAACTCTGGAGGATTTGGTGCGCGTTAAGGCGCGACCACTAACTACAAAGCGCTCTTTCACACTCTTCCCACAACTTACTACCCTTCTCCAATTAGCTCTGCGAAGCTCAGCGTCATTCACGAAAAAGGTAATTGCCCATAGTTTCCGCGTGCAGTCGGAGCTCACGACGCAAGGTATGTTTCAGCTCTTCCGCATTTCCCAACTCAGCATATCATGTATTGAAGAGTTGGTGCGCATTGTGGGTAGCGGTGGAAGCATGCAGGCTGAGAAGACCCTGGCTAATGCCAACCGCAGTAAGCGTATGACCGAGGAGCTTCTTGCTAAACTCCTCGGTAACAAGGCCTGTGTGAGGCTGGTTCACGAGTTTGTGACGAACGTGTGCGTGAATTGGATACCGAGCGTGGCCCAAGGCTTTCGGTCGATTCTAAATGTAGCCACTGGTGATTCCTCTGAGGCGACCCCCCCCCCGCGCAGGGGCTTTCCAAGCTACGGACCACCTTTGAGGAAGGTTTATTGGAGACCCTAACCTCGTTGGTCACCAGCCTTGGCACAGTAATTCAAGTCATGGGAGTTTCTTGCACCTCGACTCACTGCATTGAAATCCTTGATGCTGTAACATCGATCGTGGTGTACGAGGTGGTGGATCTTCCACCTGTCGTTACTCGTTCTGAAGCAGGATCGTTGCTTCGGTACACAACGCTTTCTTGTCTTATTCGTTGCTTTCCATTGTGTTGGCAGATGTGCCAACCTTATCTTCCACGTATGATATTTGCGGCGACACATCTCACTAACTGTGATGATGCTGAGACAAATTATTTGTGTAACGAAGTGCTGGCGGTGCTGGAGGCACTTGTGGAGCCGCAGCTCTTTTTGGAGGCCTGTACAACCTGTCTGCAGGGATTTTCCTACGATCGCAATTGGAATATTTCAACTGCTGAAATTCATAGCACAGACGTCCACACTCCCAGCTCGCATAAGCTTGCTTTGTCATCGTCGCCTTCGACTATTGCCAACACAGGTTTACTGGAGCTGCATTCAAAGGAAAAGCTTTCTGTGTCAAGTCGTTCCTGCCTCTTGAGAGTACTTCCCTCTACGCATTCTTACCATATGTTTTTCACCAGGGTGGAGAGCCGGGTGCGCAGTCTTCGAAAGGAAGAGTTGATGCATATGAGTTCCTTGATGGATGGGACGAGCGTGCAAGGAAACTTCTGGCTGGCTGCTTTCGAATCTCTTGCGGTGGCATCCATTTTCCCACCTCACGACATTATCAAACCTGTTCTAGGGGCCTTCACAGCATTCTTTCTGAAATTCAAGGCAAACCGTTGCACGAAGCTTTTGCGCATGGTGACGGAGTGGGCCTTTCGCAGCGATGCAGACTCGTTGACGAAATCGAGTATCCTTGTAGACCCAGACGCAGCCACAAACAAATTGGCCGATGAAATAGTATCTGAGAATGTTAATAGTGTGTTGATTTCGCGTACAATACTACAAAGATCGCTGCTCTTTTACACTTTGTTTAACCATCAGTTAGAGCTACTTGGGTCGATTATGGAGTTTGGCTACGGTGTAGCGCTCCCTTGCATCGTGTCAACGCTGAGTAAGTACTGCTCGTCCAGCGGAATGACCCACAAGTCAATGTCTTCTCTGATTAGCTTGTTGTTGGAAAGTGCTCTTGATAGTGTGCGTCGTATGTCTCTTGCACAGACTCCAGGTCCAGACTATGATTACAGCATACCGTTGAACATCTACTTTGCCAACACTGAGGTATTTAACAGTCTTATGCCAGTGCTAGTTCATCAACTTACGAACTTAGCGTATCTTGCAGATGACGTGCATGATTTCACCTACCGAGCGCAGCACTCGATCATTCCCGCTGTACGTGCCTTCTTTGCTTGCTTGAATTCCAATAAACTTCAGAGTAAGATGCAGGCAGAGCTGGTGCGGGGGCTGCGTCACCCCAATCGTTATGTGCGCCGCATGTCAGTTGTGTGCTTGGATGGCATTTACGCAGACGGCGGTGAGGAATTGGCTTCACGTTTAATGGCTGAAATGCTACCCACGGTGTTAGAGCTCACTGAGGATCGTGACGATACTATTGTAGAGGAGGCTCGGAAGCTGTGCACAAACCTGTCCCATATGACAGGAAGTGATGTGCTTCATGCGATGAGTTGATAGGAATACGAAGCGCGAATAATGCACACAAATGAATAAGCTTTAAAGATTAACTAAAAATAATCAAACCGTGTTTGATTTTGATCTTTCTATAACCTAAAAAGTAATGCGCTAATCAATAAGTTAATGAATACATTTGAATAATCGATTAGGTTCACCAATGGGGGCTAATATACCCGCTATGTTCTCAGCAATTCGCAGAATTTCAAGCTTGTAGACGAATTTAGGCTTCCTGTTTAGAGTTTCACCCTTCCTTTCCGTCTCCTGATGTGAAGAATTGAGCATAAGGTACAGTTCACAAGAGACACAAGATATCCATCAAAGGGCAATATATTGAATACCTGGAGATCATATTTCTTCGACTGCTACATTTGCAGGTTTCTGCGAAGAAACCGCAAAGATGAGTTCGTCCTATGGAGACGGTTTAGGGACAGGACTGGGGCGTGCGTCGGAAGACGCACACATCATCACCCTTTCATGTACCTTTTGTGGGAAGGGTTTCTCTGGAAACCGGAGCCACAGCGGCGTTTATAGCAACTACCGTCGACATCTTCTCACCCATACCCATGAACGTCCGCACAAGTGCCGTTACTGTGGTGCAGGATTCACGACCAAACCTAACATGCGACGACATATTCGGTTTCTGCATCCGCTGATGGTTGATTCCACAGACAGCTCAAAAGTTGCAGGGGACTCAGCCATTGTTGTTCCTCTTCATACCATGGAGAGTGAAAAAGAGGGTGGTATTCAGGTGTCTAGTGAGCCACTCAGCACATCTTTGGTAAATAGGGAGGACAATCCACACCCTGAGTCATTGGATCTGAAAACGATGATACAACCTCCTGGCTTATCATCAACCTCGTCAAGTCCACGTCTCGGTCAACCGACTTGGACTGATCGTAGCTCACAGAGCCTTTTCCCTTCTCAAGGCGAAGCAAAGGTGGATGGCTGTCATTATTGTGGCCGGTGTTTTTCTTGGCTGGCGATCAGGCTACTTCACGAGCGAAGATGCTCCCGGCGCAAAGGGCTACCAGCCGCCAAGACTGGAAATATGACTGAAAACACTTCCTTTTCAATACAACTTCCTGCCTCTGGAGATTCACGAGTTACCAGTAGTAAGGTAGCACACTACCCAAGTTCTAAGGGTAGCATACCTTCTGACATCCTTTCTCAATCCTCACCGATGGGGACCAACACGAAACATGTCTTTGTTTGCGAGGATTGCGAGCTGGAAGTGAGCAGTCGCTCAAAATTGAGGCGACACCAGCGGTATTATTGCCCTTTTCGAGATGATGTGCGCGCGGATCCCCTCACCGACATCCTCGCTGTTGGTGATGATGTCGGTAGGCTTAATCCTGGTATGGTAGGAAGTGATAGCGAGGCGGAGTGCACATACGCTCACCAACTGGCCGAGCGCGTTGGTCTAAAGTTTGTCAATAATGCGAACATATCTCCATCGAGCGAAGACAACATGTATAAGAGGAGGTATGACTCCGGCTCCTTAGAAGAGGTGGGTGAGGATGAACGGAAGAGGGAAAGTAGTGATGATGAGTATGCGTGGGCGTACGTGAGCAGTATTGATGCTACTAGCTCTATTTCTTTGGAATGCTCGCTTGAAAGTCGATCTTCACTCGAAAAGGATCAGGGAGATAGTGGGGTTGAAAAGCAAGGAGGTGACAGGGGCCTTTTAGATGATCAGTTCCATCTTGACTTCAAAAGACGACGGAGCGGGAACAAGCGAGCGCGTAGAATACTTCTCAAGCGGATCCGTGCGCAGCAGAGGCAGCTGCAATTAGATGATCGGAATGCTTCACCGGTAAGAGCGAATCGTCCTCATTATTCAACTGACGTAGGTGAGAGTGACTTCATCCAAGGAGGGACTCCGACTGAAACCTGTGAATATCATCGAAATAATTGCCTTACTGCGCCTGACACGTCTACACCGATGTTTCCTTCTGATAGTACATCTTCGAGGGCCTCAAAAAAAGTAAAAAGGCTCGTCGGTTCCAACGGTGGAGAGCTGCTGTGCGATGGTCGTGAAGAGGTTTACAAAAGCAGAGGTAACGATGTGATTCCGACACAATGGAGTCTTGGGCTTAGGAGTCGTGCGGAGGCGTTAGCGGGATTTTCCTCGAAGAGGGTAACACACCACTCGTATGTTTGCCCCTTTGACGGATGCTTGGGACGGTTCACCAAGCAGAGGTACTGGCACGCGCACGCAGCGAGATGTCATCCAGTGGAGTGGCTAAAGTATCAAAAAAGACTTCAAACTGAAGAAGGTAGATAAGAGGGGAGGGAATAGTGGAGAAGACTTGTGTTCACATTCTTTTCTATTCCGTTCCCATCAGTTCCTTTTTACCTTTTTGACATAACTGAATAAAGTATTTGAATATTCAATTATAAATCTATTAAACTAATAAATATATCGGAGGTAAAATCACCTTTTGCAGCTGTTGCAAGTTTTCTCTTAATTTTCTGAGAAGACTCACTTTCCAAGTCAAAGGGTATCCCTGAGGGGATGTTCCTAATTGAATCCTCTCTCGAAAAGCAACATCAATACTAACAGATCTTCTGTTTTTGCACACATCTCTAGATGCGGGCGAACATTGCGACACATTATGCAACATTACTGTGCGTATTTATCAGCATGGATATTATCTAAATTTTACTCTATCACATTGATTTGTAGACCGCTACAATTCTTAGCCGCACTTGCGCTTTTTTTTCCATTTTATTATTACTATTTAGGTGCATCTCATATAGAAATCGTGCCGTCGTGGCGTTAGACCACAAAAGTGAGATAAATATAGCATAATATATTTTAGTGGTAATAAATGCAGCACAGATTAGATATCACACCATCAACGCTACCGCGGACCGAGCTTCTTCAATGGATTAACACTTCTCTCCCCTGCTCCACCCCGAACAAAGGCACTGTGACACCAATCAAAAAAGTTGAGCAGTGTGGTAGCGGCGTACCCTACGTTCTCTTACTGCCTACCATGCTACCTATTTTATACACACCCTTAATCACCAAAGCGAAGGTCCCTGCTCATCATGAGTTCGAGGCAGTTATCAATCTAAAGCTGATACAGGAAGCATTACATCGGAACGGTATTCCAAAGCCGGATATCCTCACTGAAGATCTATCCAAGATCATAAATGGCAACTTTCAAGCAAATTTGCATCTCTTGCAATGGTTTCACGGCTTGTACACGGCGTTGAAGGAAAACGGTATCGAAGCCTGCCAGCGCAGGATTTCGTCAAGTGATGTTCGTCCCATTGACACCTTAGCAAGATCCAAGCCCAATGGCCCGGTCTTTGAGAATGGAAGAAGGACACAGTGGTTAAGGGAGGGTGAGCAGCACCACGTGGAGGTGAATTCTTATGTTCAACATCACGAGGGGGCAGAGGCACACAAAAATACATCAAATCTGTCACGGGAAAGCAGCTCCACTCCATGCTCACAGGGAAACTTTAACTCACCACAAGCCCAGCCCAAGATGAAATCTAGAAAGCCAAACCGGCATGAGCCGAGTGTCGCCTCCAGCGACAAGGGCCGTTCGAGACCATTTTCAGCACCAACTACGATAACTAAGCATCCTACGACGCCATCAAAGGCGACCCAAGCCACACAAAAACAGAAACCCACCACTCCGAAAGGCTCACTGATTCGTTCAGCTGGGACACGGCGTATCTCGACGCCAATAAGTCGCAGTCAATCCGTTGGCACATCAATAAACAAGATTACTGGTCACGCAAGATCTCCAATGCTTCTTTCTTCCGGTCTGGTGTCTCGTCATGCTCCGGCCATTAATTTCTCTACTGGCGCTGATTCCAATTCTACTGCTTTTGGCAGTGGAGACGGCACACGTTGTGAGCAGACGCATGCACCCTGGTCCAGTGGTTTGAATATCAGCAATATGGCTAACGGCGGTACCCACTCGCGTGGTCGTAGCCGGCGGACACCCAAACTGTTGGTTACGAAGGTGGGGACGTTATCGGATGCCCCTCAAGAACAGTTATCCATCGAGGAGGAGTCACAAGATGCCGTTTCACGCTCTGCTAAGAGCGTCACTACACGGCAAAAAGGTAGTGAGCCCAACAACGGTCTGTGCAATCAGTCCGACTTCGTGCCCCCCACCGATAACAGTGAGGTCTCTTTTCACGACAACAGTAAATTAACCTCCGAGGCGTTGACTCAGCAGTTGCAGGAGGTGACAGTGGATAAGCATTTTTATTATGATAAGCTTCGTATGATCGAATGCTTAGTATTAAAAGAGTTGAATTCTAAAACCACGGGAGCAGCGGTGTTGGCTAATTCTATTAAAGATATTCTATATGCACAGAAGTAGAGATCTCATTCGTCTAAACTGAAAGCCATTTAATCACAAAGCAATGGTTAGGTTATATTATATCAATATAGATGGTCGTGAGCTTGAAGGCTTGTGGATCTTCGACGACTTTACGATGAGCTCGCTTTTTTTTGATGTTTTGCAACACTTCCTCAGCAAGGGGTCACTTTAGTTTGAATAAAGTGCAAGGTTCTAATTTCTGAATGTCGGCAGAATTTCCCTTTGTTACCGTTGCTAGCTTTTTTTCATAGATGTTGGATCCACTGCTGCATTTTAACCACCCATTGATGAATATAGGCTCTGAGATAATGGGTTATTCTTCCTCCCTAGGAGTGCTTGGCCCTTCCCTTCTCCTCCCCCCAAAAAACTGTGCCTTCTACATCTTTGATGCTTTTTTTTGAAAATTCTCAAGAGCCGTTGTGAATTCCTTTTAGGCTGTTAGATATTTTTCCGTTTTTAGTTACAAAGCGATAAACAATTAACTTGCCAGGAAAAGGCTTTTTGTAAGCATTTGTCACAAAGGGTCTTTTAAGACAAGAACCTTATAGACAATCGAGTTAGTAAAATAAAAATATATCCAAGGAAGAGTGGTTGGCGGAACTGCTTATTGGATAAGGGGTATAAAAAAGAAGAATCACAGTGTATGCTCTTATTCATCAAAAATGAGTGAAAGGCCGTCGCATTTTGCTTTAAGTGACCCTCTCGCTAAAAATTGAAAAGAGGACATAAAAGAACAGAAAGGTTCTTCCATTACCCTTTCACCTCTTTCTTCTAGTTTGTTTGCATCTACAGCTGACCGAATCCTTTGTGTTTTGTTAGCATTAGCTTCCAAATACATTTTTTAAAGTGTTTTTATTTCGTTTTATATTCTTCTGCTCATTTAGTAGTGTTCTTTTTTTTTTCGACAAAATTAGCCTTTGCTAGGGTAAGCAAGGATAAATTGATCTGATCCATTGATTTAGTCTTTTTCCGCTGAATTGGCGCGGCAAGGGACACTGACACACGCAGTAAAGTACATAATCTTCTAATTGTTTGGCACAACAAACTCCAGGTGTCGAAGAGCGAAATAGTTGTACCACCTTGAAATATCGTACGACATTCTTGTGTTTAGTGCACAAGAGCGCGTATATCTACTACACGTTACTTAATCTTTGACAGACTTTTCCATGGAAGAGTCGAGGACGAGTGCAATTGGTTCACACTCACAGCTACCTAACGGTTTGGGAGAAAGGGATCAGGATGAGCTGCGAAGCTCCACCAGCCTAAGAGGAAGCTCAGACCATACATTGTCCACGTCGGCCGCACTAAATCATACCCTAGCAAATCACCACTCTACCTTCATCACCCTAGCGTCTCAGACTGATGCGGGGGAAAGACCCAACATTATTAGTAATAGCTACAATAGCAATAATTCTGATAATACTGGCTTTTCTCAGAAACGATGTAGTTTAGGGTTGCGTGATAACGAGGCGCTTTTTCCGATGAATGCGGAGCCAACCGTTTGTGATTCATGTGCCTCAACTGGTGTAGCTCCACTCAAGCAGAGCGCTTCTTCTAGCACCCTTCCTTCTCAGGAATCTTTGTTAACTTCTGCTGCTCCTGGGGCTTATAGATCGGGAGGTGTACGTCATGGTAGTCAAGCACAATTGAAAAATGGTGTTTCTTCAAATGTTAACAACGACGCTGGACAAAAGCATCATCTGTCATGTCAGACATCTTCGGGATGTGTGGAGACTAGGGCACCATCTTCAAGTGGTCAGCGAGTGATGGGGCATCCACCACCACAGAGCCAGATGGCTGCCGTTCACTATCATCACCACCACTACCGCTACCAGCAACCACAAAGACATTACCTTCAGTACCAACAGTATGATCATCATCATCATCATCATTTTTATCAACATCCCATGGGTATCCAGGGTCCTTTCGCATCCGCGATGCCATACGAAGACTTTGGAGCTTATCAGCAGCAACAGCAACAACAACAGCAACAACAACAGCAACAACAACAGCAACAACAACAGCAACAACAACAGCAACAACAACAACAACAGCAACCATATTTTCATCACATCTTGCCGTTACCGCTGCACTATCATAATCAATATCAATGCCATCATCATCATCATCATCATCATCATCAACCATTCAGTGGAATGAATCCGCCCTACATTTCTCATCCAGCATACATGGATCGTTACTACACACCGGTAGCTCCCACAGTTAGCACTAAACCGTGTTTAAGTACCAACAGCTGCGCGGATCCCAGAAGTACGGCTGCACTCGAGACGTACTATCAGCCTCCCTACTGCCATTCTGTGAATTACTCCAGGCAAGAGATGATGTTGACAACCCCTCGGATGGCCTCTCCAAATTGTGAGGACGGTTCTTCTGCTGGCGGGTTTATTGGTGGGTTTAATACCTCAAATGTTAATACATCCTCGGATTTCCACTTCCCTGTGGTACCACCTCCCGCGCCGTTACCCCTAAGTATGCAGCTAGGTGGGGGTCGACCATTCTATTCTCAGGCCTTCGCGATGCCTCCGACGCCGTCACCTAATAGCCATTCTGCACAGACGTATCCAAGAGATTTTTATGCTTCACAGCCCGAGTACAATGCTATACAGCAGGCTGGTATGTATTCGTATTTGCAGCAAAATCGATCGCAGATGATGCTGCCTGTAGGTGGTGGTACCTACATGCCTTTTCCAGGTCAATCGGTTATAGGTCACGAAACGAATGCAGATGGAGGAAATGTGAGCGATGCAGCTGCCACAGTAAGCTCAAATAAAACTGAAGCAAAAAAAAATTCTGAAACCACTGAGGGAAGCGATGCTTACGTAACTCAAAAGGGTAGTAGGGAGGTAGAAGTGACCAATCGTGATGCCAATTTGGAGGACAAGAGCAGTACGAATGGTGCGAGCGCGACAGCCTCAAAGGCTGAAGGATGTGTGAATATCATCGTTGCCACAATGGGTACTAATAGTGTTGACAATTATCAGAATCCAACCTTCCAGAAGCATCTGCATGGGCACTGCTACACGGAGGCTTATCCGCACCACCACCACAGGACCACCTACAATGGGTTAGCCCTCAGAGAAGCTGAGGCTGAGGGTCACGAGGACACTCCGCCTTCCGTCACAGAAGCTTCGGATGGTCGTCTATCCGGCCTCACGCGTTCGATCGTCATGACGTCAAATTCCATCCAAAATCATCCCCCTGCCGTTTCCTCAGACCAAGTAGCTGAACTGCCCAACAGCAAGCCGCCCATAGAGTTACATGGGACGACGACGCCAGGGACCACGGCGACCTATCCGCCAAAGGATGTGAGTTCGTCCACTTCTACGCCAATTGGTGTGGCCTATCATGAACACCAGGTAGCAAGGGAGGGCACACCACGCAACTCTCAGCAACGGCATCCCCCAGTACCCATCAGCAGCTCCCTTGAGATCTCTACCGAGGAGGAAAGGAGGTCGCAGGATCGGCCCCCTCATCTGGTGACCGAACCTCTATTTGAGGTCGCTCCTAGTTTACCCTCAGGACACTTGACCGTTGTAAACTCAGCCGGAAGGGAGACCGAAGGGGGATCCAAGCCGGTAACAGCGAATACAACCCCAGTGCGTCACCCTCCATGCTACACGAATGCTATGGATCGCTATTGGCACTCCTTCCCGCCCTCCCACATCTTGGCATTGGATGCCGGCGCGTTTCCCACCTCAGCCAGCACCGGTAGTCCACAGGGGCTACCCATTAACTACGAGCCGCCCATGCACGGCCCACTGTCTTCGCATCAATCACCTATGATGCATGGTGTTAGTGGTGCGCGGACTTTAAAATCGAATTCACCATATTCGCTTCTTAACACGCCGCATTCGTATAGGGAGGAGATCTGCATTTCCAGGCAGGCGTGTGGACAACTTCAGAAAAAGGGTCCGGGGGCCGTTGCCACAGTGGCCTCTACCGGTGCACGGAGCCAGCCGCCGCCGTTCGGGGCCGTAGTTGGTGGGGAGGGCGGCAGCAGTGCAGCGGCATTTCCACACTCTCCGACAACTGTCGACGGCTGTGTGTCATTTAATTCCCCATGTTGCGGGCACATGGATACAGATACATTGGGTGCAGTCTCGGGATATCCCATGCCGGTCACAGCTTTTGCAGGCACCAACAAACGTTCATATAATAGTAATGTCCCTCAGCAACAGCAGCAGCAGCGGTACCCACAGCAGTATTCCTACCCGCAGCCCCAACCGACACAGTGCTCATTCCAAACACTGAAAACCCCTGTATTGGGTATTCCTTCTCAAGGGGAGCGCGGTGGTGTTAGCCATTTAAATGGCAATTATAGGAATCAACGTGGTGGTCCACAACTCTGCATTGCCCCCAAGATGCCTGACCATTTTGTGTATAGTGGAGCGGCTGTCTCGCCGATGACGGGCACTGGGAGTCACCTTCAACCTAATCAGACTAGCGACATCAACTCCAACGCTAACACGGCTTCCAGCGCCCGTTTTCCCATGCCAGGTGGCAACTACCCACATCACGTTCACACTGCATCCCATCCTCAGAAGCAGCGGGGTAACTCGAACTACGGTTACCCCAGTGGTGTGCCCCCACTCCTTTACGAGTACCACATCGCACCGACGCAGGAAACATGGATTGAGGAGATGGAGGCTGATGCTTCCTTTGATCCTGCAGTATATGGGAACATTGTTTGTCTTGTCAATGCTTTTTCCCCGCGTGTGCCAGTAGTGTACGACTTGGAGTCGCCCTTTCAGGATGACATAAATTCGTCATCGCAGAGGTTAGAGTCCATGTCGTCGTCTGATTCTATTCCCTCGATCAGTTCGTCGATACATGGGGATATTAATAAGGTTGCACACCAGAACCTGACAAATACTTTACATGGTCACACAGAAGCTGCCAACGGTGCTATGCCAGTGCCTAAGACGGAGTCGCAGTGTGCTAATGACATCAATTCCCCCATTAAAAACGTCTCGAAACAAGCTATGCATGGGAATCAATACCGTATTTCACATTCGCGTAATACAGATATGGAATCAAGTAGCAATGGAAGCTGCCCTATCCCTCCGTTCACATCAGTGAAGGATGTGGGTAGCAGTGTTAATACTGGCGGCGTTGTCGACCTTGATGCGGTTCCACTTGTGCGACAGTACCAAGACTTCGAAGGCGTATATTTCGTGGAGCCTATCGTGTCCCTGGCGTCGGTGTGGAATAGTTTCAACTATCCTTTCGGCTGCTTGGTTCCCCTCTCCCAGGTCGTCATTCTTTCCAACATGCGACCACCTGAGAGCAAGGTGGTGTATACACCACTGCTGAGTGGCTTCCGAATTCGCTTCCACGATGCTTCGGCCGCGTACGCAAAGCTGCTTGCTTTGCAGCGCCAAGAAAGCAACGAGAAGACGAACATCAAGGAGGGGCTGAACTCGTTGCCTTCCTCTCCCAATGGCGTGATTTCATCCAGCTCCCCGGGCTTGTTGACTTGGAGCGCCTCAGAGCGTCCTGATAATCGTAACGGAGTTGTAGAGCAAGTAGAGGAGCTTGCACGGGCAAACGAAGCGTTTCGCACGCTTCTCACCGCCACAACTGCGGATATTGATCACCAGTCATGGGTGGCTATCATGTGGCAGCCCGTGTTTTGTGGCGGCCACACGGCTAAACAGAGCTGCGGCACGTTTCTCGCCTTTTATATGCTGCGGGCACCGCGTCATATCTTTGTGCCTTTCGCCGACAAGAGCGCTGCGACCTGTATGAACAGCTCGTGGGATAGCCCTGTATTTCGTGTCGATCATGAGATGCTTTCGTTTGATATCTGGGGCTTTGAACGGCGCTATTACGTTGGCCGCTGCACAAATCCTTCCTTTTCAGCGACTATCGGCAGCGAGGCCAGGCAACCATCCGTACCGCAAGAGGTGGTATCGCTTGTTAACCCTATTGAAAATGAGGGTGTCGAGGCGCGCAATTCGATGGATCCTGCCCGAGACTCCCCTCAATCCGCTTCTGGGGGGGGCGGATTGGGGAGAGAGACAAGGCGTCCTTTCGTGGGAGATGGTGTCTCCGACTTCAACTACGGCCCCGATCTCTTAGATCCGCACGCAACAAACAAGCAGGTGTTGGCGTCCTCTTCCACTCGTCAGGTGCGCTTGCCTCTCATCGGGCTCATCTTCAATCGCTCCCGCTCGGATGTGTGGTTGTGCCCGTCGATGATCCCCCCTGCGGAGGCCATGCCCGGCCCCGGTTCCCTTCCCCTGCCTGGCCCCCAACGGACGTATCGGGCGCCGCTTTTCTTACTTGTCAGTGCGCTGCAGCTGATGTGCTGGAATGCCTTTGAAGAGGATCGCCGCCTCAAGCGTTTTGATCTTCAAAGGGAGGGAGAGTATGATAAGGTGGAGGATAGTAGGCAGAGCGAGCTGCTCCGGAGTAGCGTAGCGAACACGGCTTACGGGGAGGATGGTAACCAAATGGCAACAACCCTTGGGGAAAAGGACGAGGGTGGCGAGAGGACTGACAGAAAGAGACATATGGATGCCAGCACGGATGTAACGACAACGAATTATACGCAGGTTGAGGGCCGTACATCTAGAGACCAATCTCTTTACCCTGTGGATACCTCTCATAACGAAACCACTCATAATGATGGGGATCCCATATCTTCGAATTCCCAGTCGGAGCGCGTTTCGCTGCAGAAGGAATTTGGTAAACGCGCTCCGTCTCCACACCACGTCGCAATGCCTCCTTATTACACAAAGGGCACCGAGTTGCTGGTGAATGCCGCACGCAACTATCGTAACTTGCGCGAGGCAGCTATGATTGACTCCAACGCCGAGGAAGCGGCTGGTTATAACCACGCCTCCGTCAATTCACACACCGGCGCGTCTGTTGGCGGTTGCGAGCCAAATAAAGAGCCCCTTGCGGACGGTGATGGAAGAGTGTCCGGCCACTCTGATCTTCCCCTCCGTGTTGTGTCTGGAGGCACTAACGTCGAGCTCTGCGGGAGCTCTGGCAGTGTGATTCTGGGATTGCTGGATTTCTACCAGTGGGCGCAGTACGATGCCTCCATCACCGACCTCGCGGAGCGGTATTGCATGGATCCCGGATGGAGGGAAGGCATCCACCGAAGAATCGGGAGACAACTGGAGCCGCGGTAATCGTGGAGCAAATGTGAGGGTACCGTTTTTTTTTTAGCATCCTATCTACAGAGACTTCGTAAAACATTTTCTTACACTTTGTTATCCATTCATCTGATATTTTCTGCTGTCTTATGGGGAGGGAGTGTGTGGGCCTGGGTGTCGTGAACTCCTCTTTCTTTTAATTGCACCACTGAGATAACAATGCAAGGGAATTTTATAAAAAATTTAAGCAATTAGTTGGTTATTTCAATTGGAAGGCATGCGAGCTATGGGGAAGTTATGATATTGCGATTAATACTATATCGGTATGTGTCTGTAATAAGCATACCTGAATGGAGACGAATATGTGATGTTATACCTTTTTATCACCAATATCATGTTCGAGAGACCAGAAACATGGTATGATCAGAAATTGAAAATAAAAAGGACTATGGGTTTTGTTGAGGCAAACAGGTACCCGTTCCTATTATGCTTGCTTTTCTTTTTTTTAGTATCTTTATCGCTTCCATTGGGGATTGATATTTTTTTGTACAATAATGTTAGTTTCACTGGAATATGTTATGGAATAAAGGTGTGCACTTGTGTTTGAAACAAAAATTAAAAATATGCAACCTATCCTTTGTTGTGCTTTAACCATTCCCTGAAAGTAATCGCAATAGCGAGCAGGTTTTCGTCTTGATGAATAAATTTTTCCTTTTCACACAGTAACCGTCAGACCAGAGGTATTCAATTACCTTCCCTTGGATGAATGGGGCTATTTTGAGCAACTTTTATTCCTGTGAATATTTTCTTCGCTTACTCAGCTGCCAGCAACACACGATCAGAGCCCCAAAGTTTTTTTTCTTAGTGAACGTTCTTCTTCAATTTTGAATCACCTAAAATCCCTTCGTGCCCGTAAATATTAGCAAAGAGGGTGGTGGTGGCAGCAGAGCTGAACGGTTGCTATGTTCCGATGGACGGCTGGAACACGAACCCGGGCAGCTCGTGCGGCGAGGCAGAATCTCGCCCTCCCCCCTGCTTTCCAAACGCGGCCCGCGCCTTCTCTATCCCACGCCTCTGAACCCTATGAACTGGTCTCCATTACATCTCCATCAGTCTGCAAGAAACACGACGGAGAGGATTCTCGCCATCCTGGAACCTTAGGGGCAGGGGGCGATGAGCCTCTGCCTTCATCCGTGAGGGATCTACCTCAGCCATCGATCCTTTCATCAGATCAGGTGGATGCGAAGGGGAAAGACTTTGGTAACGTCAGCGCGGAGGAGGGTTGCTCGGCTCAAGTGGAGACGGAGAATAATTCCATCATGTTTAACATAGCCGCTAGTCATGAATGCATAAAAGGGAAGGAGGCTGAGCATGAATGTGTCAGCGGGGGCGCACCATTATCATCATCTCAGGAGCCCCACGCCGACGAGGAAGCTCGCAAGAGTAATTCATTCCTCTTCACGTCTTCTGATCTCGCTGTGGGCAGGTCCGAGGCTCGCGCGCAGGCTCGTCTTCTTCTTCGCTTGTTTGCGAAGAGCCCGCCCGGCGAAGGCGAGGTGACGGGTCGTAACCAGGCTGAAGGATTTCTCATCAACTCAGCCGCCGTGAGGGATGGTGGGGATGCTCGGGATCACGCCCACCGCTCTCGGACCTACGCCGAGGAGCGGGCCGAACGGGAGCGGCAGTCGCGAGCTCGACGGAGCGACGCGTTTGGGGGGATCGAAGCGCATCGAAAGCCCCATCGGACGCGCCGAAACCGTTCTGAAGGGACGGGTTCCTTCGCGTTGGCGGCGGCAACCCCCGCACGGGGGCGGGAGACGGGTGGGGTGGATGTGTTAGCGCTGCGGTGGCCCCTGGCAACGCGCCCTGCGCGCCCCTTAAGCGATTCTTCCGACGCCGCGCGAGCCGCCCCCCCCCTCGCGCAGGTTCCTTTCCTCAAGGGGAGGATGGATTCGGCGCTCGACGCATTAGGCGGTCCCTCCCTTGCTATCTCAACCCCCATCGACCGCGCGGCGTTATCCACGCCGGCGGTTCTTCCCCCTTCGTTCGCGCCCGTTTTGGGCGTTGGGGTGGATCCCTGTGGTGTTTCCTTTCCCCTTCCCCTCTCCCGATCACCGGTGTCGTCATGCTCGCGATCCCCCGCGTCATCCGGCGTCGTCCACGGGGAGCCCTCCGCGATGCCGCGAGGCGAGGGCGAGGCGGCGTGGATCGCAGCAGACGCCCCGGATGAGCGCCGTGAGGGGGCGTTCCGCGTCGACGACGCGGGCGACGTCGCCACGGCTTTTTTCGCCACGCAACCGCGCCAGGAGATGGGCACACCGGGCTTCCCTCAGCTTATCTGGCCCTCCGAAGGAGATCCCCTTCCATCCCCGCCTAAGGATCTCGATGCTTTTGCTAATTATGGCGCCTATAGCGAGTGTTCTCCCGAGGCGATTGCTCCCGTACCACCTCTAGAATCCTCCACGACGGCGTCTTTCTTCAATCCGTCCTACGCCGCGACGGGCTGGGAACCCCAGCCTTTTGAAGGAGATAGGTTGCCTTGCGGGGATTCCCTTCACGCACCGCTCACCGGGCAGGGATTGCCTGGGATGCCATTCGACTCATTCCACGATTCCTCTATTCTTCAGATTCCATCTAAGCTTACCCCCCAAGGCGCCTTTCTACGAGAGCCTTCACCTCCCTGGTATCCTCCTTTTAATCCCAACCTGCTTTACCCGCCTCTTGGTCTTGTATCATCGGATGCCAAGATGCATGACGGCGTGGTCGGATCTCAGGTAGTTGATGAGAAGGCCGCTAATCCATTCCGCAGTTGGCTTCCTCATTCGGAGGCCGCATATCCAGAAGTTTTCCGACCTCCACGATCCGGACTTTTTTCTTCCTCAAGTGCTCATGGTAATGATGTTGGTGCGCACCAACATCCCTTTGTGATGCCTTTGCAGCAGCAGGTGGCGCCGATAAATCCCTCGATTGCAGCGGCAATGCGGGCAGCGCTTCGGGCACGGAGGGGTGGGAGCGCGGCGCGGCATGGGTTCCGATCCCTGGGTAAACATCTAGCTTATTCCCGCCGTCAACAGTTCCGGGATCGTTGCCAAAGACCCGGTTAACCATGGGGGAACTTTTGGCTTGTGTTTGACCGTTTATGAAGATGGGCATCATTCAATGTGCACCGCCAAACTCTCTCTTCCCTCTATCTTTTTCTATTCTTAAAATTGTATCATTAGTTTATGTTTGAATGCCTTTCATCGCATTTGTTCTTTTTTTCAACCTGCTTGCCTTTCTTTTATAAATTTCAACGAATTAGCCATATTGGTCTTATGAGGCCCAAGCCTGTTCATATTTACTTGCGTTCAAAATGGCTTCCCCAAATGATTTTTATCCTTGTCTCTTTCTACCTCTCGTTTTTCGTTTCTTCTCTTCAAAATTTTGATTTACGCATTTGTACCAACCTGTTTAGGCAAGACTGTAGTGTCGTAAAGAGAGTCCTTGGGATATCGAATTAGGATATTTCATAGGCTTTCGAGGAGGGATACATACTAAAAAGAATTAGTTCTACGAGACCGAGAGAGCCAGCAGGTCTTAGGGGGCATATCCGAGTTTTGCGCTCCCGTATGCATGCGATGTGGAGTGGGATTGATTCTACGTTGTTTGCGTACATGATTTGGATGTGAGATGCACTTACGCGGGGGTATCTGACAAATACAATACGACCATGCTGAACAGAGCTGCTGGTAAGGGCTCTAATGGGTGTTGGAGAATGACCGAGGGGAGGTTCGAGAAGGGGTGCTCTCATTGGGAGTTGACGAGGACTCAACCAGGTGACAAAGCATGCCAAATCACGCCAAGACCACAACATGTAGGATCTTGTGGATACTAAATAGCCTCTACCTCACTAGGCAACATCAGCACACACTATTATCCCCTCTGAAAGGGTGCAGTTTGTGTATTTCATGGTGTGTATGTGTGTGCATGGGGGATTCATATGTTGCGGTGTGAGCGTGGCGAGACAATACGGCGGGTAGGTACCTCGCTTGTGTTAACACTCTCCATTTTTATTGCCAATGATACAGTGATTCTTGCTTAGATTTCACATGAGTTGCTTTCATCAGACACGGCAATGTCTAAGAATGGGCACAATAAACGCAAGATTTATGTAGAGGTCTTCACGAGTATGGATAAATTGAAAGTGTGGGAGACCATTGCTTTTTGTGTGATAGATTTGATTTTGCACAATCATCGGGAAGCTGAACATGCTGCTGCGTGAAGCTTGAATTTAGTTTACCGAAGAATCATGGCAATATTTTTGGAATCATAAGGAAAATGAGCCCCTCCTCAATATTCCTTCAGATACTTTTCTAGCGTTCTTTTTTTCGTCATCAACAATATTTCATGGGATCACTTCTTATGGGGAGGACTTTCGTTATTCAGCATTTATGCACGTTAATAATGCCCACGTGACCTTTTTAATTCTATTGATCTTACTCATCACTAAGCTTACCCAAAAAGTCGGGACAGACCAATTCATCTTGTACAAGAAGACAATAGGCTTAGACGAGGCAGTCGTGTGGGGAAAAGTACTTCAACTTACCCTCCTGAGATTTACTGCGTTTCTTTAAATCAGCTAAATAAGAAGTTACTCATGTCCACCGAACATTCTATCACAGCTCTTTCCCGTATCACAAAGGGGGGTCGTGCAACATTTGTGGTCGGAACTGCTGTGGCTGTTGGTTTAATAGGTACTTTATGGCTCTACTGGAAAAAGAGCGATGTTGCTAACGGTAGCGGTGGTGGTGATGGTCGTAGTATCCGGCATGGGGTACTTGGCTTTCCAGCTCATGAGGATCCCCATCGCGCCATGCAGGTCGTCTTGGATACCATCCGCCAGGGGAAGATTGGGACCCTTGGCGAGCTTGTAAATTTCCTACGCGGTCCGCCCGATGAGACTTTGGAGGGGGAGAGGCATCCTAACGCTTACCGTATTCGAGTCCCCGAGGCGTTTATCCACTTTCTTCAAGAAAGCTACCTCCCCGCGACGAGACACATTGATAAGATGACTCCTGAAGCTGCTTCTGCGGACCCGAATAAACCTCGGAACTCCTCGCCGGTGGTGGAGCGAAATATGATGTTGCAGCTTCTTGGGGCGGATATGAGCCTACGTTGCCTGGAGATCGAGCGCAGTACGCCCTTTGACAACAACAACCACGACCACCTCAGTCTTCTCCAGCAGCTTTGGGTGGCTATAGGGAGGCCACTCTCGACCTACAAACGCACAGGCGAGCACTGGGAACAACTGGGCTTCCAAGGTGAGGATCCCGCCACGGATCTTCGAGGTGGCGGCGTCCTGGCTCTCCGGCAGTTGGTTCATTTCGCGAAGCGTCATCCTTCCGTCATCCGCGAGATGATCGCATATAACGAAAAAGTCCGTGAGGATGGCGGGGAAAGCTGGTACCTCACCGCTGTTGTGAGCATCCAGTTCACGGCGCAACTGCTCCTGCAGTGCGACCGTCACTTCTACCTCCCGCATCTCGAGGTGCTCTACGATACCATAAACTTATCCGCGCAGCAGGGGAACGACGCGGCGGAGAAAGGGGAATCGCCGGCGGCAATCGGGGACTCTCCTGGAGAGGCAAACCTCGTTTCGCGGCGATCCCTCGCGGGAAGCTCGCGCTTCCGGAATACCTCGCTTCGAAAAATTCACTCGCCCGAAATTTGCAAGCTATGGTCCTCGGGGTTGCCTAGCGACGCGGAGGTGGGGCTTTTCCTGTTGCACGAGTCCCTTTTATTATTTTTTAAGGAGTGTTGGGAGCGTGATAAGCCGCATGTGATGTCCTACAACACGTATATGGAGAGTGTAGTGTATCCTAGTTTCTTTTCTAGCAGCTGGGCACCTCGCGTGGGGCTGCACATTAGCTAAGTGGGCGCTCGTATGGCAAAGATATATCGTATCGATGATGTGATTGATGTAACTACGTGTAAGCTCTTGAGCTTGTGCCGGTTTCCCATCGACTGCATTTACTTGTAGGGAATACCATGCATTCAACTATATAGATATATAGCTATTTTCCCTGCTTAGTGATTTTCAATATATTTTCCAATACACAAGCATTCATTAATTGTAGCGCGTCGCAGTTCCTCACATGTTAGTATGGTAGAGAGGAAAGTTATGCATAAACAAAAGTATTAATATATGTGCGACGTGTTGTTAGACAAAAAAAATATTGTCCCAAAACGTTTTTTTTTCGCTACATGTATCTCCTTTTTGTTTATTTAAGTCTAGATTTTATTCCGACATTTACCACCATTGAATCACTGCTTTTTTACACACGTTAGGTGTTGTAGAGCACGGTCTATATTATACGCAAAGCAACAAGATAGGTGCGAAACAAGCGGAAGAGATATATTGAACATACAAATCAGAAATACTCATACTAACAAGTTCGGAAGGAGTATTTACATATACACACATTTCCCCCAGCAGCAACGGGCCAAACATTCCAATAAGAATACCATTCAAACCTCATCTTTAGACAAAAAGTTATTGTTTTACGAGATGTCCAAACTCAATGCGGGCGCATCGGAGTGGCACCCAAGGGACGATATTATTCTTACCAGCCTCACGCTTCCGCCTACGACGGACGACGCCAATCAAGAGGGGGCGGCGCTTTCCATGCCCCCCCCTGGCGATGCGAGCACGCCCTCGCCGTCGTTGGGGTTGCCAGACTACTACCCCTCCTTCATGCTGCGCGAGCAGCAGCACCCGGGGTCCGCGGACGCGGCGAACGGTGGGGAGGAGCAGGACTGGCAGGCGGAGTTCCAACACGTGATGGAGCTGACGTTGAAGATGATCGAAGAGCAACTCCACCCCTCCGCGTCTGAGGAGCGGGGCGCCGGGGAGGCGAATCGAAAAGAGCCCGCGGCGGCCGAGAACGTCGACCCCGCCGTTGCCGCGGAGAAGAAGGCGAAGAAGTTCAACACCACCGACGGGCGGCCGCTGCCGCCGCTCACCATTAACGGCAACCGTCGCTGGAAGAAACCCACCAAAGCGCAGCAGCGCCGCGAGCAGGCGCAGAAGAACGCCTTTGAGGCCTTTGCGGGCGCCCTTCTACACAGCGTTTCCCCTTTTATGGCGCCGTTGCGGGAGCGTTGCAAGACGTCGTTGCCGCATATAAAAGTAGATCAGCGGTTTGGCAAGGTGGGGCAGCCCCAAACGGCGATCGCGCAGTTCACGGTGGCGCCGCTCGTAACGAATTACCGCCCACGCCACCTGCACGACGTCACCCCGGGCGATTTGATGGAGTTTCATTACGACCTCGCCCTCGTGATGCGGCAGATCACCTCGGCGTACTCGATTATTCTCGGCTACGGTCCGGTATGGAAGCGCTTTGCGGTGCCCTACGCCCATATCGCGTGCCGGGATTACCGAAATGAGGTGCTGAAGCTTTGCCCGGACGAAACCCCGAACTCCCGCGCCGAGGCAATTTACGAGGACGACGTTGTGAAGAACATCACGGATGTGATACTCGCCGTGGAGGAGCTGGAGCCGCTGCAGCACATGCCGATCTTGACGGCGATGAGCAAACGGCTGAACCTCGCGCCGATGTACGACGCCTTTGACGCCATCTTCGAGCCGCTGGAGAACTATCAGATCGAGATCACGGACTTGTACAAAACCCCATCCACATTTTTACTCAAGACCTCCGCCTTGGAAGTGGAGCAGAAACCGCAGCCCATTACTCTCTATGGCGATCCGAAGTTGTGGTATGAACTCCCGGTGGTATCGAGGGTCGTCGTGCGGGATACCAGGGATGAGGATAGCGATGGGGCGCGGGAGGGGGATGTCGACGGGGGTGAGGGGGGGAGCAGCAGCCAAGGGGCCGGGAGGGCCGGCAAAGTCGCCTCCGCGACCACGACGATGGAGCCCGCTGAGAGTTCCGGCAAAGGGCACGGTAAGAGGAGGGGTGATAGCACGGTTCCGAACAAAAATGCGATGGAGGGATCCGGAAAGGGATCAACCCAGACACCCCCTTTGTGGATGTTCGTCGCGCCCGTTGTGCTCAGCTTAGCGTGCGTGACGGCTACGGTAGGGGTGGTTCTGAAACGAAGGGCGCGGTAATTATTATCCTTTTTGATGGACATAGTTGGGGGAAGTAAAGGAGCACAAGTCAACTAACCAACGCTGAAGTACGGTACTCGCTTCCCTCCTCCTCTTGATTACCAAACCAAAAAAAGAGGCAATTAATATGAGGGAGCGACGTGTTTGGCATAAAGAGTAAATGAACTTTTTTCGTACATTTATATATTAAGGCGCGTCCGTGGTTTCGTAGTAGGAACGCGAAATACGCTCGGGGAAAGAGTGAAAAAAGTATCAATGCATTATACGATTTTGGACTGAAGGCTAAAAAGAAAAGTTCGCTGGGTATGCACGGAATGTAGTAAAGGACACTTATATGTGGCTCAAACCATAGCCAACGTTAAGGGTTTTCTTTTTGGTTTGAACCCTTCAAACTTTTGTGGTAATATTCATTTCCCCATTGTTTTTCCTTTGTGTGCTCTCTAAAGTTTAGAAAGTTGTACAAATCTGCATTTTTTCCCGGTTGGACGGGTTACAAAGTTCGCTTTCTCAAATATCCTTTCATCCCCTCCCCCCCCCCTTTCCTTCTTTAAACATCGAAATTATTTGTATCTACTACTGTTATTATTGCTCTTGCTGAGTATTGTGGCGAGATCTTTTTGAGTCCTGAGGTTAAAAAGGTTCTTCGTCCGCGTCGGAAAGGAATTTTACCCCAGTGTATATGTCCGCTTGGAATGAGCACACAGATGGGGAGGAGAGTAGGTACGATACCTCAGTGCGTGCACTGGTGACGTCGCAATACGCCCTTCCTCAACGGAGTGAGGATGGTTATCCCCAGGAGACGAATCCCTTCGAGCATTTTACCCATCGCAACGGCCCCAGACGTCTATGCGTGTCGACGAATCGCCCGAGCCGTCCGAATACCAGCCTCGCGTTCACGCCGGTGATTCGCTACGGGCGGTTGTCGAACGCGCGGCCCTCGCGATGGGGGGATCCGGGTGGGATCTCCCCGCCCCGGCGGCCGCCCCCCTCCCCACCGCGCGAGGGGTGGTTTCCCGACCCTTCGAGATCCCCCTTTCCACCCCACGATCCCAAAGGCGGCCCTTCGACCGCACGATTTGGACTTCGTCGGGGAACCCCCCGTGAGGCGCCCCTTCCCGCGCCCCGCGCGACCGA
>HF955098.1:59335-84552 GCA_000582765.1 Phytomonas sp. EM1 | reverse complement strand
GGATGTTACGCCTTCAGGTCCGGACGAACGAACGCCGCTCGGTGATCGCCGCGCGGTTGCAGGCGAGCGTCCTGCGCGGCAGCCTCGCGCGCGTCGACGGCGGCGAGACGTTCGCCACCACCTCGGCCTCCTTGGCCACCGACGCCGTCGCGCGGAAGATCGCGGAGTCCGATCAGGCCTTTTTCCCGAGATTGCGGCAGTTTCTCGAGGAAAACCCGTTTTGTGATACCGTGGTGCTGCTGCAGCGATCCTTCGACGCCCCGTCCTTTCAGGAGACGAAGCGACGGCTGCTGCAAAGTTATCATGGATTGGTGCCGTTGATTCACTACCACCACGGCACCCTTTCGGTGGTGTTGAAGGAGTTCGGGATGAAATCGATCGACGAGATCGCCGCGGAGCTCACCGGGGAGCTCCATCACCTGCGCTCGCCCCAAGGCCCCCGACGGAAGGATTCCGCCACGGCTCCTTCCTCTCAAAGTATCACCTCCTTGCCCTCGGTCGAGCCGGCAAAGCCGGAGCTCGTGGATCGACACTCCACCATGGTGAAGTCGACTCCAACGAGCAGTGATACCACCATCGTCTCACCGTATCTCAAAGAACAGGAAGAGATGAGGATGGATCGGGGGTTTTCAGCGCATTCGCGCCCGGATAGGCGCCTCCTCGCCGGGGAAATCAACCCCACCGCGGCGGCGACGAAGGACGTGCATGAAGGGAAAGCGGAAGCAGGGAGGTCTTCGGATGGGTTACCCCCCTCCGAGGCGGGGATTGGGATCCGGAAGCCGCAGGAGCAGCCGCGCGACCAAACCCAACAGCCGCACCCTTTTTTCCCCGCGTCTTCCTCGCTTCATCACGATACGCCTTTGGCGGCACCGCCGGTTTTACCCTCCCCGACGGCGTCGGATTTCCCGCCGAGCTCCCGCGCGGGATCCACCACCGGGGGGGGGTCGACCAAATCCTCCACGAATTCCAAAGCGGGGATCCCCCCTGACGGCGGCGGCGGATCCTCCGCGCGGAATGGATGGGATGCGCTTCTGGAAGGGAAGCGTCGTCGGTTGATGCGCGTTGCCTATGGCGGGATCGCGCAAGGGGTGATTCCGCTCGATCCTCAATATCGCCAGCGCGTGCGCGTGTTGCGAGGGAAATACCACAACCAGCACGTGTTGTTAACGATTGAGTGGGAGATTTTTTTCGTGCTCTACTTTGAGCGGGTGCGCTCGTTAGGGAGCACGAAACGAACGTTAATGCTCGTTCATCCGGTGTTGTGTGGGTTCACTCCGATGCTCGCGGAGGAGGACGCCGCCGCGTCGAACGTCGGCGATTCCAAACGGAAAAAATCGGAGGCCGCGCTTGGGAAGCGGTTGGTGATACGAATCGAGCGCCCGTACAGCCCAGATGAGGTCGGGGTCTCTGAAGAGGTGTTGATGCGGCAGTTAAACACCAACATGCAGCAGTTGATGGGGTCTGGTAAGACGAAGAAAGGCCTCCCCGCCGGGGGCGACGTCGAAACGAGCAGCAATGTAAGCGGGGCCGAAAACAAGGAGGTGCGGGATCAGCTCTTGAATCGGTTTCAACTCTCGTTGACGCTGGAAATCGACTCGGAGAGCCGTCGCGACGCCGCGGCCGCGGTGAAGACCCTCAACGGTAGCGTCCGACGCGCCACGGAGGCGTTGTACAAGTCGATGCTCGCGGCAAACGTCTCTGGCGGCCCTATGATCAACGGCGCGGACGCCAATGCGATCTTTCCGAAGCCGTTAGCCACGATGCCAACCGTGCCTTAATAAATTCTTTTCCCTCTCTTCCATCCCTCCTCCCCTCCTCCCCTCCTCCCCCCCTGCCCCCCCCCCCCAAAAAAAAAAGAAGAAAAAATATAGGGAATGAACAGGGCGAGGGAGGTCGTGTACCCGATGATTGCTGAGGTAGAATTTTTTTTCTTCTTCTGCCGGCGTATATATATATTTTAGACGCTACGCAGTTAGGTAGACTTTCGTTTCCCAGTTATATCTTTTGGGGTCTCCTCTCCATTCTTAGGAAAAGGGGAGTGCCCCTCATTGTTTTCGCTTTATTGTATTTTTCAATTCTTACTACTATAAATAAACAGTATTCTGCATGAAATATATTAGCCTAGACTAGTGAGAAAGGAGTTTCGATTTGTGAGCTTTACGCCACATGCATGCATGTGGTCTCTGCATGATGGAGCGCTTCTTTACTCGTTGGATAGGGCATATGTTTTTTTTTTCCCACTTTTCTTTCTTACCACTTTACGAATTAATTATTATTATTGTTGTTATCATTTTAGCTTGTTCCTTGGTGAGAGGAGACCCACTGCGATGTACAAGAAGGCGCTTAACGCGTTTTTCCTCAAGGTTCACCCCGACTTTTTTCACCACAACCGAGAGCAACAAATCGTTAATGAGAACGCGGTTGCGCAGCTTAACGAATTGCTCAGCTGGGCGCGGGAGTTCAAGGCGGGCACCTTGCGCGCCCCACCCGCGACGTCCATCGCATTCTCCTTTTACAGCCGATTAGAAGGGGTGGATACGATGGGCATCGATGCCGTTCCGCGTGAGGGGGAAGGGGGAAGTTCGCAAGGCAGTAGCGCCAGCGGTGGGCGGGATGGGAGGAGTTCGCTCACGGATCGCCGCCAGTGGGATTCCTCGAAAGTCGAGCATCCCGGCGCGGCGGTGGTGAATTCCACCTTTGAGCTTCCCGAGGGCTTCGTCGCGAGTGAGGCGAACCGTGGTTTGGTTGAGCGCTCCGTCAACAAATTCCTTCGCGACCTCCTCCGTCGCGCAGGGTGTATTGATTCCATCACGGAATCGATTTCATCCGCGGAGGATGCGACCGCCGCGCGGATGGAGGCGAAGCCCCTCCGCCGGCGGCCGTTACCGGGCACCCGTGGTGGGCGCCACGACGCGAAGAAGCCAAGCTCGCTGCTTGATGAGACCGCGGAGATGATGTCGATGCGGTGGTCGTTAACACCCATCCCCACGATCGAGGAGCTGATGGATGGCGATCAGGTTCTCTTTTCGAAAGCGCTCTCGCCGTTGCAGTGCTCCGCCGCGCTGCACACCCTCCGCACTCACCTTGGCGAGATGCAGTACGACGTGTGGGAGTCGATGCCGTTGATCGTTTCCGATCGGTTTGACATCGGCAGTGACGTCACCGGATGCCTGACGATTCCGTGGGATTTTACGCCGACCCAATTCGTGAGTTTCCTCACCCACAACGCGATACGGGTGGGGAAATGCCGCGAGCAGGCCCTCGCCTTCGCGACGGAGACGGAGAGCCTGATCGCGTCGCTGTGCAACACGCTGGAGTTGGATGACGTGTTGATCTCCTGCTCCCATAAGACCGCACGGCACGCCCTCCGGCTGCTCGAACGCAACAAGGAGCTGCTTCACCAATACGGGGTGGTGGGGTTGACGTTGGAGCTGCAGGCGGATCGCTTCGCGACGCGGGCGAACGGCGTCCTCATCGTCAGTGCCGCCATGCGGGAGGTGGGGGAGCTCCGGGCGTGGCTGGAGAGCGTCCACGCGAAGCTGCCGCTGCAGCGGAAGCTCTATGAGGTCTCCAAGCGGCTTCTCGAGACGACGATGTGGCATCTGAAGGAGTTTCGTAATATGGCCGAACCCGGCGGGGTGGATGCCTTTCAGAGCAACGACTGCACCTACGCGCAGCGGCTGGAGTGGGCGAAGGAGCTCTTCTCCATCGGCGCCACCCTCGCGCAGTGGGATTGGGGCGATTTCACCTTTGTGCTGAGCCCGGAGCTGGATATTAACTGGGAGAGCCGCACCATCGCGTTGCCGTACAACTTTGACGGGGGTGCCTTTGTCAAGTACGTCGAGGAGATCCAGCGCGACGCGAAGCAGAGGAAGCGGGCGGAGTTGTTAAAAGAAAGCGCCGCCCAGCGCGCCGCCACGGAGGCGGCCCGGGAGTGTGCGCACGCCGAAGAGCTTCAGCTTGGCGAGCTCGCGGGTGGCGTTTCCCACCCCGACCAGGCAGTGGATTTGGGCAGCAGTTCTACGCGGACGTCTGAGAATGCCTCGAAGGATCTGTATCGCCGAGCGAACCCGCACCTTGAAGAGTACTTGGCATCCAGCGATGACCGTGTCGATACGCTGAGCGTCGAGCGACCTCTTTCGCACGCCACCGTGTTCAACTCTGACGCCGAAGCGGACTCCCAGCTCCGATGGGAGGGCTTCTACGAAAGCCCATACGTGGATCAGGTTCCCACCGGCGACTTGGACGACATCGCGCACACGTATATGGCGACGAACCGCTGGCATCGCGAAGCGGCCGCGAAGAAATTGATCGAAGAGCTACGAAGCACGTACGGAAGCAAGAGTAGGCGCTTTGAATATCAGAAGATGGGGGATGTTATGGGAATCAACAATGTGAAGGTACAGCCTAAGGGGTTTCCAACCCTCACACGCGGCTTAAGGCCTCCTGGGGTGTAAGTGGTGCATACTCGATCGCAAAGGTGTCATAGCGCCAGCCGCATAACGTAAGAAGGAAGATTAAAGAGCAAAGGTTAACGTAGCTCGACTTGCACCTTTAACATCTTTTTTTCTTAATTTGTTATGCTACGATGGCTATTTAATGCAAACAGTGATCCCTTAATGCTATCGGAGTTATAAGAAGTCAAAGCGAGCGAAAAAGCTTAGCGTTTGTATCTACGACTCATTGAAGTCTACAACAAAAGTGAATAAACGGAAAAAATATTTCATGAAGATTCTTCAAATTACCTTTTATTGACCTATATATTTTTGTTCTTCTCCATATACCTTGAGTGATGAAGATTGAAGTACGCTTCACTACACAAAAAAAATAATTTCTTTTCCGGAAAAAAAGCTAAACCGAAAATAGGAAATAATGGAAGTTTACTACGATAAATAAGAAAAGACAACACACTTGATTATATTGTCTTGAACAGTGGATCCATGCCCGGGTACGGCCGCCGGAACAGTACGTGATGAAATGAACCATATTTTCGCTGCCACAGAGTTTTGTGATGATGCACATACTTTGACAATTCCACTCTGCGGGGGGGTTTATCTTCTGATACTGTTGTGAGGGCGGGGCGGAGGCGCGCTCCCCGGCACAGGCGGCCGGCGCCTTGTTGTTGTTTTCGTTACGCGCACCACTGCGTGCGGGTTGGGATGCCGCGCAGGGTGTGATGATCCCGCACGAGTATTCTTGAGTGTACCTACTGAGCGCCTCTCGCGGGGCGCCCTGACAGGCCACCGTGCTCATCTCGAAGGAGATATCTCTGAGGCCTGCCGCCCCAACCCACCTACGTTCTGATGGATTTGTTGTTTGAGATTAGCGTGTGGCGGTGCCGCCGTCGTGCGGGCACGTGAGGGGGGACGCTCCATTTCGCTCAGCAAGCTTTTGTACTTTAACCAGTCATCGATGAGCTTTACGTTGATGGACAATGGAGCTAGATATCGTTGCGCCCGTCCGCTGTGTGGTGTTGTGTGGGCCAGGGGAAATAGTACAGCATATGACGAGAGCACACCTTCTACGAGTGTACCTTTAATGAGCTTACTCGTGATGACTTGAAACGATTGTGTATATGCGAAAGAGACTGATGCTGTTGTGGTTCCCTTTGGCGGAATGGGTTGGGAGAGGAAGGGGAGTCAGGAGGGGAGGGGGGGCGGGGACGCCCCATGGTGCGATCTGCGATGCCAAGGAGGTGGAGTCGTTTCCCGAGGTCCGTGAACTCGTTCTGCAGCATGATGAGAACTTTACACGTTTTCGCTAATTCTGAATCATCGCGTTGATTGACACATTACCATTTTGAACTGTCGTTTCTCTGATGCGGACGAGCGCGTTGCGGGGTGTTGTTACTGGTGACCTTCCTCTTTCGGGGTGTGGGTTGTTGTTGGCGGAGCGGGGCTAGGGGGGGCTCTCGGTGTGGGTTTGCAGTGTGAGTAGCAGCTGGCGCACACTGTTTTGTGGATGCGATAGCAACTCGTGTTACCGCTCTAGCAAGGAGATCTGATGCTGGAGATGTGTGTCAAAGGGTTGCGAGATTAGAGGCCGCGTCCCACGCGGAGAGGTTCGGAGTCTCGGCTCTGCATCTCGTCGTTTTCGCGAGGGGGCGTGGGAGGCTTGATGGTTGTTGGGTGTGTTTGTGCTACGGCTGGAGCTCTACGTGTGATGCGAGGGTCGATGCTGCGTTCTTCCTGACAGGCTTCTGCCGTCCTGATAGACAAATCACTCTGACCTTTCTTCAAATACATTTCAACGAAGCCAAAAGGACTGATGTAGGGTTCCAGCCGAGAGCAATGGGCTGCGTTGTGCTAGGTATCGTGGTTCTTTTTCGCGCGTGTTGTTTGTTTCTTGACCGTGTGCATGGCTCCCTGATGAGCGGCGATGGTGCTTGCTGCTCGGTTGGTGCAAGCGTGGCAATTCATTTCTTTTGCTCTTATTCCGGGTGTGCCCTATCCTGTTGCCCGTGCAGGTGTTTGCTCTGTTATCTAATTTGCACTCTCCCCTTGCTCTCTTAGTCTTATCATAGGGACATATAGGTTTCACGTAGTGGAAGGCCCTGCAGCCGTGCATCGCACACCCAAGTTCACATTACGGGATGTCGTTGGAGACTTGGGCGGTTGCAGCGGTTGCTATCGTTGACTCAGCTGGTACACCTCTTATTATTCGAACATTTCTTTCTTCGCCTTCCGTTCTTAACTCCCCCGAGTTTCCTCTTCAGGCGCACTTGTATGTTGGTCCCGAAGACATAATAGGCCTCCATTTCTTGCTTTTTTCGTCTCTTGATCGTAGCGAAGAACTGGTTGCGGCCAAAAAACAGCACATACGGGGTGCCGCTTCCACGGCGACAGCGTCCCAGGGTGGATCGGAACCCGGTCAAGGCTCCACGAATCCTGACAATTCCAAACCCTCTGGTCTTTCTTCTGCGGTTCCCAAGGAGGAATCCGACTTGGTCTTGTCCTCGGCGGGCGCCAGCTCGACGCATGTCAGCACAAACGTCAAGACCTCTTTCTCTGCTGCCGCTTCGACGCAACGCCTCGTGACTTCTACGACCGACATCCGCTTTCTGGGTAAGCTTATCCACAGCTATCGTTTTCTTTCCTACGGCTTTTGCTCTGCTACGGGAATCACGACACTGCTTGTTACGGTGGGCAGCGAAGCTCCGCCGGATGCTGTCGTTCCGCTCTGCCGCGCAATCTACGAGTGTGCCTCTGCTGCACTTTGTAACCCGTTCCGTACCCCAGCTCAGTGTTGGCGTGCTCAGCTGAAGCTCCTTGAGGATAGTTACGCCACAAACGTCGTTTCTCAGCAGGAGAAGGAGGTGCCCGATGTTGCATCGCGTACTCCTGAGTCAGCTTTTGATGGGGTTGGAAAGCCAGATCACTCCGAAGCGCTGAAATTACCGTTCAAAATTGACCTTGGATTACCATCGGGTAGTCAGGAGTTTAGCTGGCCTCGATCCGCCCCAACACCAGCTTCGATTTCTCAGGAGCCCACTTTAGCACTGTCTAAGACCTTTAATAGACAGTTGGAGTCAATTTTGTCAACCTTTACGGTTACTTCGAGAAGTTGCATCATTCATTGAATGCCCTTCAATTTTGCTTCCTTCCCTCATGAAAAACATATAGCAAGTTGTGACAAGTAAAGGCCAAAAAGGTAAGCCCTGGGAGAAGTGCTGTAGACTGTCCATACCAGCCCTTCTAGGATTATTCTATGGCTAAGTAAATAGTGGGATTGTGAGAGTATCGAGCTTCTAAAATGAAGCTAGTGCAGCAAACAGGTGTATTTTTGAGTATTGTGTGTACAAATCGTTGAAAGCTTTTAAAATTCCTGTAGCAATAATAATAATATGCCTATCGCAATTATGGAAGATCCATATCTATGTACACATGCAAAGCATTATGACATATCTGTAAGAATATCTACTCTTCTCCCATCCCCCTTTGTGTTAATTAGGGAATTTTTTACAAGTGTGCTTGTACAAACCAAGAACAATCTAATTTTTTTCTATTGCGATAAAAATAATTTACTATATCTCATTATTCATAAACGATCAAATGAGCCCCACTCTTGAAGAACTACGGAAGGATTTTTCCAAGCTACTCGATCCTAAGGAGCCGTTGGACAGCCGGATACGCGAGCTCTACCGTCTGAAGGAGACATTCTTGAAGACTTCGGCTGGTGTGGCGGTGATGTTGGAGGCAATCGACACTACGGATTCTGTCCTGCTTCAGCATGAGTTGGCGTACAACGTCGGACAGAGCGGTCTTGAGGAGGCGGTGGAGCCTTTGGGGCGCATCGTATCGGACACGAAGTACGACGATGTTACGCGCCACGAGGCTGCCGAGTCTCTCGGGGCCATTGGCAGCCTAAAGGGAATCCAGGTCCTTGAGTACTACACGGATGAGAAAAACGAGCCGAATCCTGCCGTTCGGGAGACCTGTGAGCTCGCCCTGGCCCGCATCGCCACAAAGGTGAAGGAGGGTGACGAGGCTTTGCTGCCGCCGGTGGGCTGCCCCTTCGTCTCGGTGGACCCCTCCCCCGCCTTCACGGAGAGGCTGAACAGCGTGGATGGGAAGCCGGTGCCGCGGTCCGTTGAGGAACTCACCAACCTCCTCCTCGACACCTCAGGTTCCACCAGCCTGTTCGCCCGGTATATGGCGATGTTCACGCTGCGGAATATCGCCACGCCGGAGGCTGTCAAGGCGCTTTGCCGCGGGCTCCGCGAGGACACGGTCTCCGCGCTGTTCCGCCATGAGGTGGCCTTTGTGCTCGGGCAGTTGGAAGATCCGGGAAGCCAGTCCGCCCTGATTGAGGCACTGAAGGATGAAAGCGAGGCTCCTATGGTGCGTCATGAGGCCGCCGAGGCCCTCGGCGCGATCGCGGATCCGGTTTCTCTGTCGGTGCTGAAAACCTACGCCGAGCACGCGGAGCCGATCGTTCGGGATAGCTGCACTGTGGCGTTGGATATGCACAAGTACTGGTCGAATTTCAACAAGCACGGTCAGGGGGTCGTCAACGCCGCGGAGTAACGGGAAAGTTGAATCCTGATATTTGCTGTCAAGAAATACGCCTTGACTTGTTCCATCAAAAAAAAGTGTCAAACAAAGATTGGCATGATGAAGAGGCAGCGAAAGGGAAATTCTTATGTTCCTTCCACACCACTTCATATTAGAGGAGGGGGAAATAATGAACTCCCACGATTATATATGCTTTTTTTTTTACGTCCTTGGTAAGGTATCGGCTGAATGAACCAACATAATTCAAAAAGGATGATATTTCAACTCAGTTAAATTTATTTATATATATTTTTTAATGATAGTGATATTAATAAAAAAAATAATAATAGTGTAGGGGAACCCCGAAATATATGCATTTGACAGCAATCAAAAAAGTTGAGCTATTCCTTTGCGCTTCTTAAATACATTAAGTGCTCGTGTGACTCCTTGAAACATTCACGACTTTCTGAATGCGCCTTTTATGTTGAACTTGCTGTTCTTTTTTTTGTAACTTCCCCTAAATGAAATATTTTCACCCCTAAATAAGAAATTCGAATGTTATATGGTATTGAAAGATGATATCCTTTAAATACAAGGCGATATATTTCTCTTCAATTAGTAGCCCTTTGTTTCATCATATAAGAGACTTAAATAATTATCAAAAAAAAAGGAACCAAAATATCCTTAGTAATTTTAATTTAAACATTTAGCTCCTTAATTTTCAACGTATCATAATGGGGTTTGCAACGGCCAAGGATGTTTGGTTGGCTCCCATGCAACGAGAGTGGCCTTTGTTTATTTCATTCGTCACTTTTTGGTTTTGTGCACAATTTGTTTCTGGGATCATACTGCGGCGCATCATTCCTGGATGGAAGCGGTTCTCGAAATCCGATCAGAGGGAACTCAAGCAGCGATTATGCAGCGCCCTCAATGGAATCATCATGTTCGGAAGTTCAGTAATTTTCATTAGTAATCTATATCTTCTCTCCTTTAAATTATCAGAGAATCTGTACCAGGTCGTAGATTTTCCCATTTTTGCTATTTACAGGGTTGCAATTGTGGCTTACTTCACCTGGGATGTCGTGGTTTGCTTCATTGACAATTGGTCTTGGGAGTGGAAGATTCATGGCATATGCAGCTTAATAGGTGTTTATTGTCTTTGGTTTCCATTTGCAGACGTTTACGCGGGGTTCTACACAGGTTGCTATGAGATGACCAACTTTTTTTTTCACATTTCTATCATGCTTCGTATGATTGCCTCATCTAACGCAGAAAATCCAAAGATTCACCTTGTATGCAGTAGGTACGCAGATTGGTTTGAATATATCTTTGCATTTTTATTTGTTCTTATTCGTTGTGTACTGAGTACCGCATTGACGTATGTATTGGTGAAAATTGTACTCAGAAATCTATACGAGGATATTCTTAATCAAGGCACACTAGGCTACGTGCCGCGTTCGCATGATGAGCTGGCCTGTGTGTTGTCCACTGTAGGGCTCTGCGTAATTCAATGCATTCAGTATTTCTGGCTGCTGGAGATCATAAAACGAGTATTCAAAATGTTCTCTGCATCGGGGGAACATAATAAAAATGTAACTAAGCAAATTTAAGTAAAATGCATATTATATAAGGCAAATAAAGATTTAAGCTACCAAACGATTGTATGGTAAAGTGTGCTGGGTTTTTAGTCCTAAGCTGCTGAGTTTAGATTTTTAAGGTAGAATTGTCATAGATCTATCGACGGCAGCTATTATATTTACCATCTGAAATACGGTGTGACCCATTTGCTAATGTACTTAAAAGTGTAACATCGCACTTTCAGGAGCTTATGATTGGTTGAGGTTTATTGTGTGTTTCATTCATGCAAATATGAAAGCGAAAAGGCTGTTTAATGTCTTTTTTAAATCGAAAAAATCTTACTCCCTAAGACGGTATTTTTCATCTTCTCTGTGAAAAGACAGCTATACATAAGTGTGTAAACATAGTTCATGTATTGCAAAAAATCATTGGATATCAATCCAGAACTAAATGTAAAAAATACATTAGGGATCATTTTTATCGACATCTATCATATACGTTTGTTTTTGTTACGCTAGTATACATTAGGCGAAATCCAATCCAATGAAGCGTGCTTTATCTGAGGAGAAAGGAGAACGCGGTCAAGAGGGAGACACCGATAGTGCAAATGGTAGGAAAATTCCTCTTCGAACACCCTCAGAGTACCGCGCACTGGATACTTCTCATACAGGATCAAAGCATCCTCAAAACGATTCTGTAGGACATGTTGCAAATGTCACGACACCGCATCCAGGGGTACTAGGAGGCAATCCATCAACACAGGACACATCTTCGAAGACTGGGGAGAATGGCCAAGCGACACGACGAAAACGTGCACCCAAGCTCTACTTTTTCCATCAAAGCGATATCCTATCTCCAATGCAACCTACTTCATTGCCTAATGACCAATTGATCCGAGGGAACCGAGGTGCCGTTTCTTCTTCGATCAAACCAAAACGAAATATGAATTCTTCACCGTGTTATTGCGTGTACAGGCCATACTCCGGGGATGTTCACCCCCGTCCTTCCCAACGAAAGGAGCTTCACACAGACCATGCCTCCGCTCTCACATCCAACGTCGAATCCCGGGCGGGTGTTGCGTCGGAGAAGCCCCTCCCAGGGGCGCGCACGTCCTCCCTCTTGCTGAAGGGGAATCAAGCCGAAAGAAAGGAGTCTCGCGAGGGCGGCCGCCTCGTGGAGGATCCCGTCTTCGCCCACACGTTGAGTGTCCTCGCGAAGGCGCGAAACCGGCCGCCACGGCGTCGACAGGACCACCTCACCGCGGCCTACGAAACCGCCGCGAATGGCGCGGAGTTGGTCGGGCGTCTACGGCGAATGGGCCCCTCACGTCACCCCCCTGCTCCCGATGATGCGCCTCCAGAAGGGGCGGAGGAGGGGCCCCCTCCTTCCGCCGCGATCGCACGTTTCTCAGGACTTCCCCAGATCGCGCCGTGGGCGCGAGCGCGGGCGCCGCGGGAGACGGGCTCGAGGGCGCGAAAATCGCGCGCGGATGGATCGTTTGGGAATGCCCCAGCCCCGTCTTTTGTCGAGGCTCGCCACGGCTCGGTTCATCAAACGCCATCGACGCCGGATCACGTAGGCAGGGGGGTCTATCGAGGGTTTTCCGCCTCCCGCCTTCGAGGACGAGAGGCCGCATCGCAGCCGAGGTCGACGGTGCTGCCGTGCGGAACGGAGGCGTCTTCTCAGCGCGCCTCGCGTGGGGCTTCACGGGGCATGTCAGCGTCCACGATCGGGCGGGATCCAACGTCGACGCGGAAGCCTTCTCGACAACGAAAACCGGGCGCTCGGCTCGGGGAAACGCAGTGGGATTCACCGGACGACCCTCCGACTACCCCCGCCACGGCCGTTGATGACGAGGAAGAGGAAGAGGAGGGGGGTGACGCCGGGTCAAAGTCGATTATGGTGAATTATATGCCTAAGGGACGCTATGTGATCATGAATTTGTTATCGAACTGGGGGGATGACTACGAGATTGGGATCTGTGGAGTGGAGCTCTTTAATGAGCACGGCCAGATTGTCATCCCGGATGAAGCAGCCACATTGCCTTCGTCCTATGCGCAGCCGCGCTCGGTGACTTCCGCAAATGGTAGTGTCCTCTCCCAGGAGGAGGCCTCGTCGTCTGTGAACCATTCCCGCCAGACCATGGATATTGACTCAAGACAGGTAGTATCTCTCATGTACACAACACGCGATGGCCTTTTGCAGATGTTGGCAGAGTACTCATCCACCGGAGAGGAATTTATCGCGATGCGCAGCACAAACGCGATGGAGGAGTTCTGTAACAACCCGCGCCGACAGCTCTGCAACATTATTCGCAGCCCCTACAACACACACGACGAGAACGCCATGTTCGCCATTCCTTATACCCATGGTCAGGACCACCTTCTCTGCTTTATGTTTGCGACACCTATTACCCTGAGCATGATTCGTATCCACAACTATTCTGGCAAGGGCCGCGTGCATACCACGAAGGGTGTCCGCATGGCCGAGATCACCATGGATGATATTCTTGTTTTCCACGGAGAAATTGCGCAAAGCAGCGGTGAGTGGACCACTGACCCCTTGCAGCGGGGTATCAAGAATTGTGAGAACATCCTCTTCACGCAGGAGCTATGCATCCTGCGACGTATTCTGCGTTTTGAATCTGGAGTTGATAGCAGAGTGAATAGCGCAGATGGCGATGAGCACGAGAGTGGTGCCCTGGGAAGTAGGGGAGGAGAGCGTGTGCTACGCGAGCCCTCGCAGTCCGGCACTGCACACGGTGAGCGACCCCATACGAGCACTAATCATGCTACAAAGGGCACCACATTTGTATTTTACAGCAACAGCGATCAAACACAGAACTACGTTGGTGGAAGACCGCCCGCGGCCGCCATGAGTTCCCAGCTGTCAGGTTTGGGAGCTTGCCCCCCCACGGGCAGCATCCTCGCATCCGCTCAGGCCGAACAGTTGCAGGTGCGACCATCCACCACCGGTCTAATTCATCCAACCAACCAACCCTCACTTCAAAGCGTGGACCGATGTACGAGTTTTTCTCCCGGCACCACGTCACTGTTTAACCCCTCCGTTGAATCGATCAAAACAACGAAGAAGCTGTCCATGCCACCAAACCAGCTTAACTCGTTTTTGCCGTGCAAAGATAATACCTGGGTTGAGGCGCTCCGCGCGGACGGTGATGGGGGGGACCCTCCTCAATCCGGCAGCGAGGCCACATCACACTACACCACTGCATATCCCTCGCAATGCCCCAAGCAGGTTAGCAGCGCGTGCTTTATGTTCCTTTCCACGTGGGGCGACACCCAATACGTCGGCCTCAGTGGTTTGCGGTTGCGGGATGCGCATGGAAACAGCATCTGCGCGGGCCTGAAAGGGGTGTTCGTGCAGTACCCGGACGGCTCCCATGTGACCCTCGCCGAGCAGGAGGCCTTTAAGACCCAGGTCGGCCACCTTTTTGACGAATGCCCCGATACCGCCTGCCTGTTGCCCTTCTTTCCTGGGATGGAGCTAGTCTTGGTGTTTGATACGGCGATCGAGACACTCGGCTTCTTGGACGTCGCGAACTACTCCGTCGGGGAGCACACCTACTGCGGGGCGAAGGAGGTGCGCCTTTTCCTCTCCCTCGGGCTGCCCTTTCCGTCGGCGCCGCAGAGGGGTCCTGAGCATCCGCCGCCTCCACTGATCTACGAACACCTTTGGACGCTGGCGAGCTCAGGGAGCAGCCGTCGGGTGCTTCAGCAGGCCCGCGTGCTCGAGGTCACCCCTAGCGAAGGGGTCGCCCTGCGGAAGGCCCCTGCGCATTTCCGCCGTGCCCGCTTTCAGACCTACGACCTGTCGCTTGGGAATCCGTACGGGGGTGAGATCGAGGGCGCCGAATGGGGCGGCGGTGGCGGCAGCGCCAATGTTGAGCAGATGGATCGCTTCTACATCGGGGTTGGCCCGGGAACGGGCGGGGATGCGGCATCCACCGGGGTCGGGTTCTTCAAAGACGCGGAGGGCCCCAAGATGCAGTGCGTCCCTACTTTGGCAGGGGCGACCAGCTCGCGGGAGGGAAGTTTGACGGCTTCGATGAACATCCGCGCGACGATGGCCATGCGGCGCGCGCGTATGCTACTGCGGGACTGGCCCGATTGGCTGCTGGATTATCAACCCTACATCACCCCTTTACTCCCTGTCGGCTATGTTTTGAAGGTGTGCTTGACCGTTTGCGCGCGCTCCGTCGGCTCCAGTGTGGGCCTTCCCACAACCACGTCAGGGACAAACCCGAACAAGGCCGGGGAGGCTGCCCGCAGCCTCTTTCCGGGCTCCGTGGACTCCCTGAAGGCCTACTTGAAGGAGTGGATCCTCCAACCCTTTGCGTCCTGTGCCTTTGTGAACGAGGACGGGCGGGTGATCCGGGCGGTTCCCCCGGGCGAGGACACGGCAGGGGCGGGGCTGAGCCCGGGTGGCGAGGAGGCCCACGTGCTCGAATTTTTGAGGCGCGACGCCCCAGAGGATGGGGCGGCTCCCTCGCTCGACGAGGATGCGGGTGGGGAGGGGTCCTGCGCGATGCACATGGTCGCGGAGAGTTTGGTGTCGACGTTGCCGGCGCCTGTATTGCATCACGGCACCGATGCCGCATCGGCGCAGCTTCAGCTCTACGTCGAGCTCGCGTACGTCTCGGATACGCCGTTCTGTCTGTCCGTCTTGGGGTTGAATCGTCCACTGGTGCTGGATGGGGCGGCAGCGTGGGTAAAGAACATCCTGGTGCGCATGGACGATACACTGATTTATGACAGCGGCGATGCCGCGTTAAGAATTGCGCGTGGGGACTCCCCTGAGAGGTCTACGCGACAGCCTTCGTCCGACCAAAACCCACCGTTACCTCCGTGCGTGTCGTCACTTAAGCCGATCATCATATTCACGCTGGATACTAAGATACTCGAGAGCCTGAAGCAGAATGTTGTAGCCAGACAGAAGTCAAGGATCGTGAGTTGACAGGGTAGCGATACCAAAGGGGGTATGTGCGGCGGTGAGACGCCTCCGAGGGTGTTGCGAAGGTGTTTATTTTTCCGACCTGTTGTGGTGTGATGTATTCTATTGGGTCATGGAACAAAGAATTAACGATAACTTTTTGTTTTTTTTCTCTGCTTACCTCGTTGGATGCAGCACGTAGAGAGGACTTTTCTTAAGCCTTATCTTTTTTTTTTGATTAGTATTAGATGTTGCCATGACCCAATACTTGGTAGTTCATACAATGCACAGAAACTAGATTCATTCACTACTCTTTGAAAAGAAATTAATTCATACTAGAATTGCTTACAGCAAAGTCTCAATTATCGGGAAAAATGCCATCATATGCTGTTAAAGTAAGAAGGCTGGGAGTTTCATTCTATTTAAGAATGGAGGAGGCAAAAAAAGAAATTAACGAATTCAAAGTTGCAGCGTCATCTTTTCTTAATGCGCGAGAAATGGTGAATTAAATGCGCTTATCTTATGGTTGACGTAGTAAATCGTATCATTATTTCCTTATTTAAAGTTTTTCCCTTGTTTTCTGGTGGGGTAACGCAATGCGACCATACTTATGTATCCGAAGGGAACAGTGGGAGGGGAAGAGGGGAGGGGGCCGTTCATGGGAGTACTTGCAATTATTTCCTTCATTATCACATACCAATTACTCAGGACTCTTTCCTCTCCGCGTATAAACCAAAATGGCTGTTCTTTTTTTTTTCTATTTAAAGGCTCATTCCCTCTTTTGGAAGTCTTAAAAGAAAAGGCGAGTCAATGATAACATAATCTATCATTTATGTTGTTGTTTTCCCTTGAGATTTCATCTATTGTGAAGTTGGGACGTTCCTTGCTCTAATAAGATGCATAGGGAGTCACTTTTAGGGTGTTCAAGCAAACCGGGTAATGGTTCTTACACACGAATACTACACAAAAACTTCTGGGTATATATTTTTTAAACATATTTTTTCTTTTTGCCCGTTCAGTTCAATTTTCGAGAGATCTGCATGCGGCAAGAGCGAGATTTACTAACTCATAATTAGAATATGATAGTCTGTGTTGTAGGAAATCGGTGTACTCTTTACACTTTTTTTCGGTTTAGCCTCATGTAAATCTTCAACAAGCAGTCATAAAAGGCGATTCCTTAATATATGTTTGGCTCATGTTGCCATTTTTTTTTAAATTGAGGACAATTCAACGTTAAATATCGCTGCGTACTAAAACGAAGTCACACGTAGTGAGGGAAAGTATCCCCTGTCGAGCCCAGTTTTTGTGGCCGTCTCTTTGTGGTATCGCTATTCAAATTAGTAGCTTAACCTCTCACACTTGCATAGGTTGACTGCATTACATAATCTTGATGAATTAATGAAGTTTCTTTGTCTTTTTTTTGCTTGTTCCTTTTTCCAATAATTTTTATATATCGCGAGTTAATCATACATTTGATCAGCATTTATTCTGCTTATAGCACTTTAAAAATCAAAAATACATGAGTTTGTGTAAGACTAGCTTATAACATTTAGTCTCATTTAGAATAAGGTCTGTAGCTTAAATACTCAATCAAAGCCTGTTGTATTTTAGCAATTTCTATACATTCTTACGGAAATTGGTATTAGAAAAAAGTAGAGAAAGATCTATCAAAGCGTTCTGTGTGGATCAGTTCAATATTTGTGAATGAGAAATAGTGGAGTTGACGATGACCAGTTCTAGAAAATCAAGTTACTTAACTGATCTTGACGTCGGGAATGTCGTTGCGATTCGGACGCCATACAAAGAGGGGGATGTCCTTCATTGGACTCTCGGCAGCGTCGAATCGTTCTTGCTGAATACCGACGTTGAGGTACGCTTATGGAGAAAGCAAAGGGAGGTTTTGGATGAGAACGACATTCCCAATACTGCTGAGGCTCAGGAGCTCATGGAGCGTCTCAAAGACGCGAGACGCGAGACTCAAAAGCACATCAAGACGACGGATACTCTTATAAAACAACTGCGCGGGTGCCGTACGGAGCTGATGAGCCGATTTGAGGTGGTGGATAAGCTTGTGTTGAAGTCTAAGGTCGCGGTGCGTGCCACTCGCAAAGACGTTGAAAAAATTCGGGATTTCAGCTGGAACGAGTTGAAATCATACAGGAATCCTCCCAAGGCGGTGCTTCTGGTAGTTCGTGCTGTGATGCTCCTACTGTCAGAGGATGAGGCCCAAACATGGCCCCAGATGAGGCGTGTTCTACAGGACTCTAGTTTCAGGCACCGCATTCTTAACTACGATCCTGAGCGGCAGCTCTCGCCGAATCGCTCCAATTATATTCTGCAGGAGTGCATAGGCAGAAAGGATTTCAGTTACGAGGGTGTCTTGCAAGGCAGCGTTGCGCTGAGCCCCATCTACTACTGGATATTGGCGCAGTTGGATTTCCGAGAGGCAATATCTCAAAAGATCAGCATCGAGAAGGCCAATCAGGACCGACAGGAGGAATATCTGGCCCTGCTGAATGAGCTCAGCCAGGAGGAGGCTCGCATTGCTGAGTTCCAGGCGATCGAGGAGGAACTAGATCGCCAGCTGCGGTTTTGTTGCGCGCAGGCCACAGCATCCAACCCTGATGACGCAAGCACCCGTCGCCACTCGAGCGATGAAATTGCCAACGACAGCTACGAAAACAGTTTTGCCGGGAGGGCGAGGCGCGCGTACCTGCGGCCTGCCTTCTATCGGTGGGAGCCGACGGACCGTGTGACCTTTATCATGTGGGGGAATCTCCTCATCGATTTTGGTACCACCCCCCTGAATGGGGAGTCCGACAGGGGCTGCCTCCTTCAGGAATCTCAGATCCGCGCGCTGGAGAATGCCCTCACGAAGGGCTTGCCCAGCTCCACAATGCTGGACAACAACCCACTGCTCGAGCCGAAGCCGAAATCGACCTTGCCCCCACCCTCCCGCTCGGATGTCACGGATCGCTTTAACTGCCGGGTTAAGGGCAACCGATGGAAGAATGTGCTCGCCCGTCGGCGTAGCGAGATTGAGCAGGCCTTCCGCGAGGACACCGCGAGCTGTCTGGGGATCCCGGCTGAGTGTATCACTGTCGTTGACCTCCGGCTTGGGAGCCTTGTCGCGGACCTTGACATCACGCACGACGAATCCCGCAAGCGTAGTGAGATCCAACAGCGCTTGAGCGCCTTTAACTTCCCGACGGTGATGAAGATTTATGAGGATGAGGATGAGACTACGAACGTCACTCCAGGGACATCGAGCGCTGGTAGGACCGAGGACGACCTCCCGAGGCATCAGGTGAAGTTAGCTGGTAAGCTCTGGGGCGAGTTGCTTCACAAGTATCCCACTCCTCTCATGAGCAGCCTCATCAGGGATATCAGTGAGGCTGTTGCAGTCGAGCAAGTCAAAGTCAAAATTGTTGACATCCACGCCAATGAGAAAGAGTTCCTCACAGTGCGTTACACCGTTTCAGATCATATTATCGACGTCGCGGAAGTGGATCGTGTGTGCGAGGCGTATGCATTTCCCCACACCTGGGCACTATACCGTCGACATACAGGCCTAAGAGGAGGGGTGCCTGTTGTTTTGCCACCTCATGAGACGCCCCTGAGATTAAATGAGAGCAAGCGCACCAACCCAACGCTTTATTCACAGGATGCTTCCATTCAGATGGAGAAACAAAGCAAGAAAGACCTGACCAATTCTTTGGAAGAACCTGAGGAGTCTTTGACATTAAATAACGACAAGATCATTGCAGAGGATGCCGTGCATCGCCAGTTCTCAGACGATAGACCACTTTACCCTCTCATGTCTCACAATGATAGTGAAGTTATATATATGAAGACTTTTGAAGGCAATTACTGGAGTGCTGCTTTGAACACTGCACGCCAGCCTCTTATTGAGGCTTTCTGCACCGATACTGCGGAGGCGCTTGGTATACTTGCGCGAGAAATTAAGATCCATGAATTTACTCACACACCGGCTCGATTAGAGACGCGGTTTAGCGTCCCTTCGAGCGTCACTTCTCCTAGGACTGTGTGGTCTAAGGTTGATGCATTTGAGTACCCGGAAGTGTGGTCGTTATATAACCAGATCGTATATAATCAGAAGACCCCTGTTGGTCACTTTAAGCAAGTTTTCAACGGCGAAGATTGGACTTTCATGCTCTTGAATAAGAAAAAAGAGCTTCAGGAGGCCTTTGTCCGAGACATTTGCGTAGCCATGGGATCTTCACCTGAGGATGTATCTGTTAAGAATATCACGACTGACAGGTATTGCGCAGTGATTCACTACAAAGTAAGATCGGAAGGCGATTTCGCCCATGATGTCGACTACGTACTCCACGATTATCCCTTTCCCAATGTCTGGACATTGTACAACAACCGAAAGAAGAGTATTTCGCAAGTGGCCGACGTGCACAAGATCACTGCCGCACCGAAGGAGTACGGTAACCTTACTCAATTATTCGAGGGGTACGCGTGGGGAGAGATCTTGAGGGACCATCGGCCCAGTGTCGAGGCCGCGTTTAAGATGGATCAGGCTGATTGCTTAAGTGCTCAACCGGAGAACATTCTCATTCGATCCGTTGAGGTGACTCCCGATGGTCTTACTATAGTTTACGGCCTTCAAGGCGTGCCCCATACACAGCTTGAGGTTGAGAAGAAGTCGGGGACCTATCACTACCCCGAGATATGGGCTCTCTATGAAGCTTCGTGGGGCGTAACACATCACCGGGTGGTATTTGAAGGCGAGCACTGGGGGAGTGCTCTGGAGGGTCGTGAACCGCAGTTCGAGGCAGTGTTTGCCGCCTGCACTGCTGAACTTTTCCACTTGAAGACACACTATGTGCGGAATGTAGAGTTTTCCATTGGCAGCCTTATTGTGGAGTTCGATTTGAATCACCTACGTTCGCTAACTCGAGAGGAGATTGATCGGAGGCTTATGGAGTGCCGGTATGATCCGATATGGGAAATGTACCGAGAGCGGGTATCCGGATTAAGAGAGCAACCAGTGGCCACCACCCATACATTGAGTTTCGAGGGTGAACATTGGGGTGAAGTTTTAGAAGATCAAGGTCTGAGGCTGCATGAGGCAGTTCACCTAGACGCCTCGGAGGCCTTGGGTCTCCCCATGGAGAACATAAAAGATGTGCAGATGAACGCAACAAACTCCATACTGAATGCGCAGTTAACAGCACACCACACGTCATCGCAAACAGAAGATGACATTAAGCATGCACTTTCTTTGTGGGGATATGAGCGCGTCTGGAGGCTGTACATGATGGCCTTTCCAAATCCCACGGAGCAGTTGCCTCCAGCACTACCCCCTGGCCCTTTCAGTACTGAGCACTTGCAAACATTGTCATCACCAAAACCACCGATGGATGAATCCCAAAGTGCCGTTTTCCTCAACGGGATGGGCGTTGGGCAAGCGGCTTACGTCAGAGGGGGGACACAATATGTGCGCTCTGCAAGCAATTTGCAAGGAAATGGCATCCGGCGTGATCTAGTGCGGGATTCGTTAATAGAATCGGAGAAGCAATACCGCAATGGTCCCTCCGTTAAGCTTCAGCCGTATCTTGAGGACAATACGAATAGGGAAGGCCTTGCAACGGCTATAGATAGAAGTTTTGGACCGAGAAATGGCGTAGCCGTTGGCGTTACGCAGAATGGCTTCAGCTCTGCCGTGTGCGATGGGCACAATCCTGACGGGCTAGTACGTTGCTTTGAGGGTGAAAATTGGAATATCTGGCTGGACGAATCACCGTCAAATGGTCAAAATACACTGTTCGTCGATTTCACTGTTACTTTTCAAGGCAAGGGATGGGACTACGTCATCAGGAATCGATATTCTCTTCTCAAGGGTGCCTTCTGCGAGGAGGTCTCCCGCGCTCTTGGTAGTGTCGCGAAGAATGCCATCTGCGAGACAGACTTTACCATTGATAAGGGCCAGCAGATGATCGCTCGGTTCCGACTCCCAAAGGCTGCTGTGGCTGGCATTAGCGAACCGGATGTTCGCATCCGGTTGGATACCTACCCCTACCGCAAGGTTTGGTCTCTGTATGATGAGCCCACTATGACAGAGGCATCAGTGAGCGAGGGCAATGCTCTGATGCCAACTTATATCGTGTCGCCGTACAGTGTCGGTTTTGAGGCTTCAAACTGGGAATTAATCGACTGGCTGAGACACGACGAGATTGTGGATGCATTTAAACAGGATACCGCCCGAGCCGTCTGTCTCCACGTGGCTGATGTGGATGTCGACGAGCTTAGCCTGCACCCCAATCTGTTGCATCTTCGGTTTCGATTGCGGCATAGTGCAGGGGTCAGCTCAGCCGAGCTGAAGGAGAGGATGATCCAACACGACTACGCGGGGGTCTGGAAGCTCTATGAAGAGGTCCCTGAAGGAGGGGTGGAATCCAGGGTGCTTGTGAAGGTCTTTGAGGGGGATCAATGGGGTCCGATTGTATCCTCCAGCAGGGTCTCATTAGCAGGGGCTTTTTGCACGGGCATCAGTCGCTGCCTGAAGATACCACGCGCCTGTGTTACGGTGGTGAGTCTCACCGTGGGGAGCTTGGTGGTGGAATACACGGTGCGCAGCACTTTAAGTGACGCCGTTATACAGGAACGTACTGCGGCGTATTCACATCCGGAGGTGTGGTCTTTTTATGAACATTCACGCGTTGGGAATCCAGTGAGTCTGGATTTGGGTTTGACGGCCTCTCCAAAAGCTTTACAGCGAACATTTAAAGGGAATAACTGGGGCCTGTTACTGTGCCGGAGGTGTAATACGCTGCAGGATCTCTTTGTACAGCAAGCTTCCCACATTCTTGAGGTCCCTAGCAGTCAAATCCATGTCACCTCACTCCACTTTGCTGCCGGTAATCTGGTGGTGAGCTATTGTGCGAGTCTAACCAACACTTCCCAAAGTGCCGCTGAAAAGCTCGTAGGACGGGCAGAATTCTCCGAGTTATGGCGGTTGTATAACCTTCATGACTACGAGAAATTTGAAAAGACTCGGCATGAAGTCCAATTAAAGGGCAAAAATTGGATTGTTCTGTTAGAGTCTAATTTTCAACTCCTTATGAACATCTTCGCTTTATGCACGATCAGGAGGTTAGATCTCGAGAGGCAGAGTATTTACAACCTCGGAGTGGAGCTGAAATGCCGGAACAACAGCCTGGCATTCTCCTTTACACTATGGCACCCAGCGACGTTGACGGCGTGGAGGATCAATCGCACACTGAAGAGTTCCATCTACAATGAGGCCCAGGAGTTGCAGCAATGCAACCTTGACGATCGTGTTAAGTCAGCTCTTTCGGTTCTTTTTACTGGGCCCTTCTGGCGGAATACCCCTGGCGCAAAGTGGCCCGTGTTGCGCCAAGCCTTCGCACAGGACGTGGCTAATGCTTTGGGGATGCCACGTACAGACGTGACGGAGACGCATATGGTAAGAGAGCAGGGTGGGATTCATTTTTCCGTACACGTGGTGCACTCCCCAGTGTTAAGCGAGAAGTTCCTACAGGACGTGCTCGACCGCAATGACTTTCCTAACGTGTACTCTATCCAAGCCATGTGTCCTCCCTCCAGCCATACGAACTACACCGCTTCAATACATCGGGTCGATTTTGAGGCTGATCAATGGCCAGAGGTGATGAAATGCCGTCGTGAGCAGATCTCTAACGCCCTTCGCATTGATGTCGCAGCAGCGCTAAGTGTCACACTGAACGACGTCGATATCTTGTCCATGGACACAATCGAAAGCAGATTGAATTGTGCTGCTAGTGTTATCCATCCCGAGACACAGACAGCGGACGAAATTCAGGGCAGGATGAACGAGTATTCTTACAACCACGTTTGGGCGCTATACGAAGATGCGGTGCAGCCATACGTGGATGTCCTCAAGACTCGTTATGTGAATTCAACCCCAGTGCCACAGGTGAGGTATATGGGGGATGAAATGCCCTCGCAGGATTTTGTCCATCGCGTTCACAATGCCTTCATCGAGGACACTGCTTGCGCGTTGAAGTGCAACCCAAGCGAAATTGTCGTAGATGGTATTCAGCTTGGAAAACTAATAGTCCATTACCACGTCGCCGGGTGTGAGAAGCCTAGGGAGGCTGCTGTTCTTGCGGCAAATTGCCAGTATCCTAATTTAGGTGCCTTGCTAAGATCCAGTGGGACCCCAGTTCTCAACGCCCCACAAATAGATACGTCCAATTAGAGTTTTTTAATTTGGGAGATCTAGAGTGATCTTAAGGATCGATCCAATACGCCATCTTTATTCCTCCCCCAAAGAGGGGCATATGCATATATATACTTCTAATCCTGCATATAAGCATGCGAGAAGCAGTGCGTCTCATAGATGTGTTGTAGATATTTTATACGACATTCAAACGGGACTTGATTTGACTGGGTCCGTCTGAAGGGTTGTGGATAAAGTTCAATGGGCTAACATGCATATAAAACGAAAGCCCATCTTGTTCGTACGCAAGACAGATGGGATACATCTTCCTTTTTGCTGTACGTCCCAAAGAGCCTAATTATTAAGGGCATGACCCAAATGATGTCCTAATGCCGGAGATAGGTGATTATTTAATAGTGAAATATTATTGCAAATCTGTCCGCATGGTGAAAGTGACTCCAAAGATAATAATAATTATACAAAGCTCACTATTATTAAGAGGGTGCGAATGTTTTATCTGTTTTTATTAGCTGAAAAGCGTGTCTGAAAAAATAAAAACGAACAAAATATTATATCTGAGATAATTAGTGAGTACCTTTTGGGAACATTTGTAGTAATTAACCCATAAAATTCACACAACTCAACCCATTCGTATGTAAAATGGGGTGTCTGTGTCAGCAATTGATTCAACAATAGTTAATTTGAGTGCATGGTACAAGATAGATGCTATTTTTACCCCTTGAACGGCTTCCTGTCCCATGCATATCCTTACTGTTGAGTATATATATGAGTCATTATATTTCCTATTTGTGTATTTGATAGAGTTTATATATTTTTTACACAGGTTATTGTTCATAAACATTCCATTTCGTGAATATTAGTCTCTTCCCTTTCCCTACGGTAAACTAGAAGCTAGCATGAAGGAATAATTTTGGATGCCTGTATAATTTTAGAGTTATGTGTGTTCAAGCAAAACCAATACATAATATTTTGATTTAACACTCAGTTATTATTTACCAATTCATATTTTATTCCTGTATCCATTCTTCAGAAATTCTGACGATATATTACATGCGGGGATGATTAAAGGGAAAGATTAATTGATTATCTGGTGTCGTTATTTATTAAAAAAGCATATGTTTCTTTTTTCATTAGTTTGCTTCGTAATTTGGTGCTATAGGGAAAGGGACACATGTATACACAACTTAATGTTTTATTCCCATAAAAAGTATTTCATTACTATCCTTACATATAAATGACGTATAATTGAAATGGAAATGAATATATAACTTCTATTATTTTCATGCACAAGTACATGCATACACATGCATATATATATATACCTACAGGTAATGATTTTATTGCCGGAATATCTTATTATTATTACCCCTCCGTTCACACTGATTTGCCTTTATAAATTTCTTACCACTTTTTGTTGCGCTTTTTGTTTTCGTCTTGATTACGGCTGTTGCCTCAATACGAAGAAGGAAAGGTTTTTGAAC